>BQNB010043374.1:4621-43045 GCA_026074375.1 Tanacetum coccineum
ACCGAAAGACATACGATTAACTATTAAACTACGAACTATTATAAACAATAAATATATGGGGTGACCGAGTCTTTTACTCATATTTGCAATATAATCACACATATTTAGTGTTTTTCAGGGTATAAATGATGTGTGTTTTTGCACACATCATGGATCATAAGTTATTCTAATTGTTTAACGATTTTGTTTCTCGATATAGATACTGAACTAGATTACCAAATTAATCAAGTATCATCTTAATTACATTTGGGTGCGGCCACACATACATCTCTCCAATTCATCAAGGGGCCCAGTAGTATCTAACTCCAAAGCACGTGGAGGAACAAATCCTACGATTACCTTGACACCAAAGAAGAGTTCGACCTAATGCTTTATTTCTATCCTAGTTCTTTTTTATTAGTAAATAAAAGAAATTGTTTTTGACTATACGTGTCTGTCATGTGTTTCACATCGCTCCCGAATATGGTTTTTATAACAACCTTATTCAAGTCAGCGTTTAACCATATCAAAGATTGACATTCCACACACACAAAACCTACTTGCATCTCAAGTCTAAGGATGAGAGACATAACCACTTGCGAGATTCACTATTAACGTCGATTCATTGGGCCAATCCAATGTTCATCAGTGACCAACATATCAGTTTAGCGGTATCATTGATTAATATTCAGGCAAGATGAATATGACCAATACACCCACATTTGTCTTAATTCGATGATACGCTCGTATAAATAACTGACAATGGACGATTTAGAACAAATAAATTATTCATGGATTAAACATGCAAATATAGGACACAGTTGATATAAAATGAAAACGATCACACCAAGTATATCAATTCATTATGAAATAAAAATTGTTTTACATCTCAATTATGCAAATACTAAAAATAAATAGATCTACAAGAAACTACCAGCTGGTCAAAGTCCAATGTTTCTAGCATGCTTAATAAGTTTGGTACAAGACATTGGATTCGTAAACGGATCAACTAAGTTGGTATGTGTGAACTTTGAGAAGACGAATATCACCCTCTTTGATAACTTCTTGAATGTGGTAATACTTTCATCGATAATGTTTGGCACCCTTTTGAACTCCAAGTTCATTGTCTATGGTAATGGCACCATAATTGTCATAGTACATATCGATAGGTCGATCATTACTGGGGACAACTACAAGCCCAAAAATAAATTTACGTATCCAAATTACTTTCATTGCAGCTTCAAAGCAGCTATGTATTCAGCTTCAGTAGAAAACATCACAGTAGTACTTTGCTTAGAACTCTTCCGGTTAACAAAGCATCCGTTCATTACGAAGACGTATCATGTCTGAGATCGAATGTCATCACAATCTGTCTCGAAACCAGCGTCAGTTTAGTAAGTAACACTAAGGGTGTGTTTGGTAGGCTTGGTGGAATTACTATAGGTATGGGTTTGACTATGAAATATAATATGAATGGGTATAATTCTTTCAAAAGTGTTGTTTGGTATACATAAGTTGGGTTTGTATCCTTTTAACAGAATTTGAATATTGGAAATATATGCTGTCGTAAAGTTTAAATGTTTAATATATATGTGAAGGAGAAAGAAAAGGCAAGAGGCCCACTCGAATAGGACACCAAAGGTATCATTCTCCACTACTATGTACCTATGGGTATTCTTTCATAGATTTATTCCCATAGGCATCAACCAAACACATTTAATGAATGTTATTGTCATACCCTTATTCCCATAGGCATGTACCAAATGCACCCTAAGCTTTGTTTCAGAATCACCATCATAAACAAGAAACATATCTTTAGTATTTCAAAGATACTTCAATATGTTCTTCACAGCTGCCCAGTGTCTTTCTACTAGATTATGTGTTAGGAATAGAAATAGTGCCGATCTTATTGAGATCGAGTCTTGTAATAAATAGTGAAATATTAAATGTGTAATAGTTAGGTTAAAGGCTCGTGACTAAAATGTAGCCACGAGACCCGACAAATAGCTAAAATCTAAGAGACAAGAGCTAGTAGCTCATTCTTGTAAATGGGTATAAATACCCCTCCCTACCCCATTCATAAGGTAAGCAATCAAACATCTCATCATTTTCCTCTCTTACTTTCTCTCTCTACTTTTTATCTCCCCCTCCCTGATTCTCTTTACACTTTCTATAATCCTCCTCTCTCTTTAAATTCTATAAACACATACATAAATACCTAAACACACACTCTATTACTTATTCGATCCTAAAAGCGAGTCCTAACAAGTGGTACCAAATCTAAGGAGCGATTTTGTGTCATTTAGGAGTGCTCATTTTGTCAGCTTATTCTGACAGCTTATTCTGAGCTTATTTCAAGCTTATTTCGAGCTTTTTCTTGCTTTTCGTGTGCTGGTTGCTTTTTAAGTTTGATCAGGTGATTTTGAAATTATTTCGCGCTTATCAGCTTATTTCGAGAGCTTATTTTTGTCTAAAAATAGTTTTTTAGATCTAACTACTTTTATTGCTTATTTTTCTCGTTAAAAAGTCAAAAATGGTTTACTTTGTGCTTAATCTGCTAACAACTGCTTAGTTCGTGTGCTTATTGAGTTTTAGAGTTTTTTTTAGTGCTTAAAAAGAGATTTCAGCTTATTTGTGCTAATTTCGATTGTGTTTTATGAAATCGAAATTAACTACTTACGGTTTTATCATATGTTAGTTTTGTACAAGTGCTAAATCTCCTTATTTTGTGCCTAAAAAGCTAATTTCGGTTGAATTTAAGCAAATCTTGATTATAACTGTTTTCATCAAATTGAATTTCGATACTCTAACAGCTTTGATAGAAATCTGACTAGTTTTCAAATTTCGATATTGACATTCAAAATTCGGAGTTAACTTTTGGTCAACGGTCAAAGACGCGTTTTTTTTGTAAACACGCTTTGAAAAACATGTTTTTTAAAAATACAGATCTGAGTTCATTAAAATTAAAGAAAAAGAAAAACGAAAAAGAATTCATTGTGGATCAGATCTGTTACAAGAAAAAGAGAAAAGAAATTTCAATTTACATTCTCGATAAGACTCAATTTCGACAAGAATCATTTTTGACAAACTTAATTTCGACAAACTCATTTTCGAAAGATTAATTTCGACAACTTCATTTTCAACAGGCTTAATTTTTATAACAGATCTGTTTCAAGAAGTAAAAAGAAAAGAAAAAGAGTATAACATAAAGATCTCAGGTTTGTTATCTCAATGATCTCAAATTTGTGAACAAGAAACCATCACACATCTGCTCAATTTCAAAAAGATCTCAGATTTACTTAGTCAAAAATAAAAATAAAAGATTTTCAAGTAATTACAAAGTAGAACACATCATAGATCTAGAATTGAAATTTGTAACAGAAAAAAAAGGAGATTCTAACTGACCAATTTCGATAACCAATTTTGATAAGTATCAATTCCGACAAAGATCAAATTCGATAAGAATTAATTTCGACAAAGAATATAGATCTCAGCTTAGTTTGTTTGTATATCAAAGTATTGATCTTTAAAAGACCGCAAACAAATCTATCATCACAGATCTGAACAATACAACACATGCACAACCAGATCTAGGACATAATCAAACCCATATCAACTTTTAACAAATCTAAAGTCTAACCTAAATCCCATCCTCTTCATCAACACACAACTCACATTAATTGATAAACAAAAAACAGAAAACAAAAACAAAAGAAAAAGAACAGATCTCTGTTGCGGTATTCTTTTCGCATTACTTAATGATTCAAGATCTTTTAAAGATATATTCAACGAAAAATACCAGCTCATCATTGATCTTGTTGAAGGCTAGCTTCATTAATTTTCAAAATAACAAAGAAAGATCAAAACAAGGTTGTTTCAATCCTCTTTTCTTTCGGTATAAGAACAAGATATTCAACGTCATAAAGCTTCTTGATTGGTTTTCAAAAAAGATAAAGAAAATACAAGGACAAGAGTGTTCTTATATTATTTTTGTTTCGGTACACCAAAGAAAATAAAAAAATGAAGCATAATCATAAACCTACCCGTGAAGCCTTACCTTTGTGGGTCCAAAGTTATTCATAAGGTTTGTGTTTGTAGCAGTGTTTGTGGGTTGTAACGTCAAAAGGATATACTAACAATAAAGGGTGCGTTTTTGTTGTTTGGAACAGGAGTAGTCATTTTTTGTTTTTTGTGTATCTGAGATATCAAAAGTGATAAGAAAGAGGCGTAAGATTGTGTGCTTATCTTTCTAGAGTTTCATGTATGTTGTGTCTGATAGAAAAATAGAGGCGTTTCACTTTTGAGAAGTGAATTAGGGTTTGTGAAGTGTTATCTTATATACACTAGAAATTTAAGGTTATCACAAGATTTATTTTGGGCTTGGCATACACGTGTAGATTTGGGCTGATCTCGATTTTATGATAAAATTCATGGGCTGGTTATTATTATCCTATTTTTGTTAACTAAGACTGAGCCGAATTTTTTAGTGTATGCTAAATTTTTCATAAGGATAATTTTCGGTGTACGGTTTTTAATTGTGGGTTGTTAATTTGTGCGTGGTTAAAAATTTTGGATTGAATTTTTGTGATCATTTCAAAATTGCAGTTTTCATGCTAAATTTTGATTGATAAGGAGTTTTATCATTTTCTGTATTCATTTCCCTTGTATTCGTTTGATTATCGAGTTATAATAGATTAGTTTTTTATTTTCGGTTTCATTGATTTTAAAGTTACTATAGGATCATTATTTTCGATAAGTAGTGTTCACACTTTTGGTTTCATCAAAATTGTGTAGTCATTTTAGTTTTCGGTCTAGTTCTAAAAACGCTTGAGAATTGATTGTGTTCACATTTTTGGTTTTATCGATCTTGTGATTCATTTACGATTCCAAATTGGTAAAACTCACATTTTCGGTTGTATCGAATTTGTGGAGCTCTTTTTTGGAAGTATACTTCAAACGCTTAAAATTCATTGAAATTGCTCACTTTACGGTTTTATCGTATTGTTGATACATTTTCAAGGGATACTTTCTAGAAAATATACAATCTTTGATAATCACGAGTAGGATTCGTTATTTTTTAGTGTTTACCAAAAATTGAACTCATATAGAAAAGTTGTGCGCATAAGATACATTCTCATAAAGCTTATATTCAATTGAAATTGATCATTTATGGTTTTATTGTAATCTTGATTCATTTTCATAAAATACTTTTGTGAAAATTGAGATAACTGCGATAGATTTGGGTTCGTGAGAAATTGGAGTCTTAGATTCGTGTTGGATATTATTCAGGATAAGTTTTGATTAGTGCTCGTGTTTGTGATCGATAAATCAGAAAAATGGAATCAAAAGATATTGTATTTTCATGCTTGGAAAATGACGTAAGAGAATTGCGATAATTACGAGAACAAGAGAGTTTAATGGAAAAAGAATACGAAAGTGCTCTTAAATCACTTAAGTAATTTTTCCAGGATTTAGATATCAGAATTGTAGAATCGTCTCATTACAAATCATTTGAGTTTCTCTTTGGACAAGCGTATAATATGAATCGTTGTTACAGAATTAAGAAAGGTGTCAAAGACGAATTCTTTAAAAACATAAATAAACTAGAGAAATTTCATGAGTGTGAGTCAAAGAAATATTTTCAAGAGGTCAAGAAACTGTTTTGTCAATTCTTATATTTGAACCATTCGATTTTGTTAGATTATGAAAAACACTCGCAAGTATTTACCAAATGCTTTCATAGAGGATGGAACACTGACCTCATCAAAAAAAATCTTTTTTATTATATGAATAACCTGGAAAAGGTTATTGATGCACGAGTACTTCTCGAAGAAGAATTACGGATAAAAGAACAAAATGTCAAAGAAAGAAGGAACGAAGTGAAACGGTTGAATGAAATAGAGTTGCAGAAACAGGAAAGCATGATGAATGTAGGAAGGAGATTAAATGATAATTTGGATTTCACTAAACAGCAGGGTAAAAGCAGCACACCAAGGAAAGATACGGATGCTGAAGGTGCAAAGATCAATAAGAATGGTTCAGATTATGATATCATCATTGCCAAATCTTCTCATGACAAAGACAAAACTAAGGTACAATGGTCAAATAATAGATTGTTTGAAAATGATTTTTATTCTAATCATGAAGTTAAGAAAACAAACGAGAATAATAAAGCACTTATAGAAACAAATGATTTGTTAACCAAAGAACTTAAAATGTATAAGGAAAGGCTTACGATTTTGGGAAACAAACCAGTCACTATTTTGAAAAGGGATTATGATGAATGCAAACTCAACTTCTTGATGAAAAACAGAAAAACGATAATCTTGAAAAACAAAAAAGTAAGTTAGCAAATCAAATTTCAAAAAGAAATGTTGACATTGCCAGTATATGTCAGGCAAGTGATACTTTAAAAGCGAATGTTAAACATCACGAGGATAAATATCTTAATGAAATCCTTGAGTTGCAAAATAAAAACAAGATCTTGAAAACATTGTTTGTAAATGGGCAAATCAACTGAAACATTTCAGTTGCTTACAAATGAACAAAGAGCATATCGGGATAATCTACCTAAGTCGGGTTTGGGATAAAAAGGTTCTTGTGTGATTTCAAAAGCCAATGCCAATATTCCTAAGTTGTATGATGCTTATGAACTTCGTGATGAGAATGTACAACTGCATGTGTTTGATTCTGAGGAAACTATTAAGGATGATGAATAGAGTCGATTAAAAATGAAAGAGTTTCAAAAAGATGAAAAAGTTTAAGAGTTAAAGATAAAACCAATCGGTTATCTAAAATTGAACAAACTTTATGAAACTTTTGTTCCACAAGTTGAACTTTCTCTTGAACAAAAATATTTTTCAGAAACTTTTACATCTTCTGAAAATCCTTCAAATGCAAGTACATCGAAACCACCTTGTGCATCAATGCCAAGTTCAAACAACATGAAACTGTATTTGTAAAAAATGGAAAATGAATTTACAACGTTCTTTGAATTGTTACAAAAATCTTTTAAATGTGAAACCATTTTCTATAAAAGTCCAGAAGAAATTAGTTTAACTCATTTTTGTCAACAAAAGGTGAAACCTATTCTTCATGAATTGCATTTGAATTTTGCAATATTTCAAACATGATTCTCAGAAGACATAAAAGAAATGATGGATGTTTTTGTTTTAATAGAAAGTGATCTTGATAAAACTCTAAAACAAAATGAGCTTTTAAAAGAGCGACTCTTAGAAGCAACCTTAGCTGAAGATGTTAAGAATCTTGTCATAACTTCTTGTGTGGAAATTGGGAATAAGAATTTACAAGATGAAATTAAATGATTTTCAAAAGAGTCAAAAGATGTTTCAAATGAGAGTAAAACTGCTGATACGTTTTGTAATGATGCATTTGATGCTACAGAAGAGATTTTAAAAAGAATTGTTGACTTGGAAAAAGATTTGTCAAAATTATAGGCAAAAAGTATTGCTTTTGAAATAGCACTTCAGCATAAGTCTCAAGAAAATATTTCTTTGAAAACATTGCAAAAAGAAAATGAGAATCTTTGGGCATCCTTACAAATCAAAAATGCACATTTGATACAGACTTATAAAGATTTGCTTGTGTCAGTCCAAAGGTCAAGGGTTGAGACTAATCAATGTGATGAAGTCAAAGTTAAGTTCGATTTTTCTGAGATTGAAACTAAAAATATTAAGTTGGAACATTAAGTGGCTTCATTGCTTAAAGAGAATAAACACTTGAAGTTGGTGTACAAAAACTTATTTGATTCGATCAAAAAGTCACGACCTACGATACAAAATCTAAACATACCATAAAACAAGGCAGAAAAGTTAAAGTCTGATATGTCTAAAGTTGTGGATAAAAAGTTTGAACATATTTTGGGTAAAGATGATTCCTCTTCAAGTTCAATTACTGAGAGTAATAATTCTAAACTTGAAAAGTAATCGGGGGTGAATATTTGTAAAAATGCAAAATGTGGTCTTCAAACAAAGATTGTCGAGCTTGAAAAAGGTTTTAACTCAAATCAAAACAAAAGAAACTTTAAAAATGAAGTCAAGCTTGAATATGTCAACTATACAGCCAAATTTGAAGCATACTATTTAAAAAAAAACTTTGAAAATACAAAGTTGTTTCCTCACACTGACAATTGTCTCGAAAGATTTGATGATTCTAAAGCGAAAAGGATCAAGTTTTGAAAAAAATTTATTCCATTTAAGTACTCAACTTGAAAATACTAAAAGGAATCTGTTTAAACTAAGTTTGATAAACCATTGAATTTGTAAACCACTTTGCAGATCAAACTTTTAACAAACTCTCAAATTTCAAAATTATGGTTACTCCCAAAGTTGTTGTGCAAAAGGATTTATCAAAACCTGTCACTACACAGTCTTTACCTAAAAATGAAAAAGATCAGTTTTTGAAACGCATTGCATCGTTAGAATCAAAATTGGCATCACAAGATCTTCGTTCTTGTCAAAAGATATATCATGAGTTGAGAACTTCGTATAATGCTTTAAAATTACCGTTTGATCTCTTTAACGTGACAAAAAGGAAAAAACCAATTTTCCAAAATCTTCAAAACCTAAAGTAAGTGTTTCGGAAAAGGATCGCATGGGTGAATCCTCAAAACCATTTTCAAAAGGGTCTCTCAGTTTAAAACCTATTCTTTACAAAAAGGTAGGAAGTTTTCTAAGAAATCTCAAACTTTTAAAACATCTAATCCTCAAAAGGTTTTAGACAAGTGCTTGAAAATGCAAATGAGATCAATCTTTTAAAACATCACATCTCATCGTTAAATTGTGAAGATCGTTTAAGCCATCTAGGATATGTTTTACAAAAAACATTAATAAGCAGCGGAATATAAAGAACAATAATGTTATTTAACAAGGTTTTTCATTCATACGTTTCCATAAAGCCCAAATTCTAGACGATCAACTCTAGAACGGTTACAATCTAACAGGAATCAAAGATCCTTGGGGTTACACCATATTCTAGCATCTACATCTTCCTGTGGGACGTGTAAACCCGACAACAGACATTAACCACACGTTTTTAACACCTTGGATTCACACTACATACTTTTCTGGACACCCCTAAAACAAAATCTAGGGATCTCATTAATAATAGAAGAGCTCCCATCTATATTTACAAGGGAAAACATAAATTGATAAAGGAAACTAAATCTTTAATTCTTAATAAACTACATCTTTATCTCAAAGATTCATATCATTTTGTAATCTTTTAATCATTTGTATAAATACCTCCACCAGCTGTAGTAACTCCAAAAAATTCCTTAATGACGATTTTGATCCTTTTGTTTTATTCTTTTATTTATTTTGTCTCATCAAATCAATAATTCCCAACAATCTTCCCCTATTTAATGATGACAAAACAAACAAAGTCGTGTACGAACTTCATTGTAAAGCCAAAGCTTCCCCTGAAGTTGAGATGTAATCATCTCCCTGAATGAAGCAAAACTTCCCCTTAAGTAGATTTCCTTTATACCATGCCATGTCACCACACATAATAAGCTACAAATCCTATCTCTGTAATCTTCTTCCCCTTTTTGTCATAATCCAATAGGGGTTTTGTGATGATAAGCAATTTGAATCTTTACAACTACAAACCATTTACTACACTACTAATCCAGCCTTCCAGTGTCTCAAATTACCATCCATGACGCATAATAAGATAAATAAACTTAAGACAGTAGAAACTTAAACTAGTAGCAGTAATAAACAACTAGCAGTAGTAATGAAACCTTTCACTTCAAGTGGTGCATGAACAAATCCTGATGGTTAAACATTTTTAACAATAAGCTTCCCTTGAAACCAATATGTTTACCATCTCTTGAATCTTCAAATTCTGTAGGCTCTATGTAATGATTACTGATGAAGAAAACTAAGTATTACCAACTTGATGCTAATGTAGAACAACCCAGACTTGTGTCTTATATCTTGCACTATCCACGTGACTTCAAACGTATACCCAAAACCAATGTATAAGGAGACCGCAATCTCTTGACAATTATCCTCATCTTCTATGAGACACATAACCAAAGTGATAACAAATGTATGCATTGAGAACCATAACAGAAATCGCACACCTTTGCTAGATTTGTCAAGTCTTCGTCACAACATTGAAAACACAAACAAGTTACCTCCTGCTAAAAGGTATGATAAAACTCAAACCTAAATAATTCCACTTCACCGTCAAATAAGTGATAAATAACCATCTTCGTAACCACATCTTTAAAAGATCCAAAAATACGAGCCTTTGAAACTTTTAAGAACATTTAAACCAATACCAAAAACTAAACAGTAAAACCAAAAACAAACAACCTTGGTTTTCTGTTTTATCCGAGATCCATCATATGTGTGTTATCCGATATCGTACAATACTAGCAGTACTAAAATATTCTCGGATGACACTAGCAGTTGAAACTTCCTTTTCTCAGACAACACTAGCAGCTGAAATTCTTCTTTGAACAGTTTTAATGTATACAAACAGCATGTACTCTAACAGTAGTATCATAAACTTAACAGTACTAATTCTGTTTTGCTTGAACAGTATTAAAATCCAATAGCAACATAAAGTATACATTACTAGCATAAACAACCACGAGCAGCAGTAAAATCTTTCAAGCAGCATTAATACACACCTTGTATAACTGTTCCGATTACAACATTAAAATATGTAGCACTGATGTTTCATTTGAATGGCAGCACTAATTTCCTTAAAGCGAACACAATAAGATATAAGCCTAAGCAGTATAGAGTATATAGGCAGCATTAACTTATTCGAGCCCAAACAGTAGTAACTGCTTCTATCTTTCTTTTGCCTTAAGCAACATAAACATCCTATACTCGGCCATATCTTCTTTCTTCATAACTGAATCACTTCTTTCTTTATAAATGATCTTGTTGTCTCAATATTCTCCCAAACTCCTAAATACAATACTTCTTGCAGATATCCATGTAATAAATCAGATCTGGGAATCAAAGAAATCTTGTAAAAGATTAATGTTATCTTACAACAAACCCTAGTACACTATCATTAACACTAGAAATCAGATCACAAAGAATTACAGGTATGAGCATTAATCTCATACTCTTTCCGTTGCCAAGCGCTGCCACGAACCCTTTTATCTTCAATAACACTGAAACCCTAAAAAAAATCAATTAGGGTTTTAATGAGTTCGTTGAGGGTTTTATGAACTTCCTGATTTATAAGCAACACGTGGATCCATAAATATATGCAATCAAGGAATCACAACAATTGCAGCATCATGTGAACCCAAAAAATATCTTTATGATGCACGAACCCTAGATAACTAGAACACTTGATCTCACCGTCACATCCAAACACATAAAATCATAATTGATCTAAGATACATAAGATCAGAAACACGCATCATGAAGCTTCTTGTAACACGAATGACGAGATCAGAAACAATGGATCTTATAGTCAAAACCCTTCTTGTAATTAGGGTTTCCTTGATTTCAATTTAACAATACAGATCGCATCAAAACCATAACTTGAAACCCTTTTTGAAAATAGTAACAACAATTCAACAATCGTATTTTATACCCATAACAGGTAGAGAGGACGATCATAAACATTGTTATATCAACTTTCAAAACCCTAGAAAACTTTTACCATATATCAGTTTCTTGAAAATAAGGGTTTTAGAGTTTCTTCATAAACCTTGTAGATCCTAGATCAAGAGCCACATGCCTCTGATACCAATTGTGAAGATCGTTTAAACTCATCTAGGATATGTTTTACAAATAACATTAATAGGCAGCGGAATATAAAGAACAATAATGTTATTTTAACAAGTTTTTTTCATCTCAATAACTTACCATCAAGCCCCAAATACTAAGATGCTCAAAAAACACTAAACAGTAAACAATACTAACGTGGACAAAGATCCTTGGGGCTATACAACCATATGCTACATCGACATCTTCCAGTGGACGTGTAAACCCCACACATATTTTTTACTCCTTAGGTGCACAACGAACACTTTTCAGGCACACCTACAACTAATATCTAGGGATATCATTATATGAAGCGTCCATCTAAGAATTATAAGTGGAAGAACATAATTGTATAAGGGAAACATAAATCTATATAATTATTTAATAAACTTCATCTTTATCTTCAAGAAAGAATCATATCTTTTGGAATCATTATCTTTTATAGAATATCCCTTTATCCTGCCACTAGCTAGTAGAATTCCATAATGCAAAGATTTAGTCCTTATGATTCATTCTTTTATTTATTTTTGTCTCATCAAATCAATAATTCCTAACAATCTTCCCCTATTTGATGATGACAAAACAAACAAAGTCGTGCACGAACTTCATCATAAAGCCAAAGCTTCTCCTAAAGTTGAGATGTAATTATCTCCCTGAATGAAACAAAACTTCCCCTTAATTAGATTTCCTTTGTACCGTGCCATGTCACCACACATAATAAGCTGCAAATCCTATCTCTGTAATCTTTATAGAACCAACCAATTCATCCAAGATCTATTTTTTCAGTTATAAGTTGGAGGTAGGAACTACCACTACCAATCTGACTGCAAGACTACCTATCCTCATACCAGGAGAACAATGATCTCTGGCAATGAGGATAGAACAATATTTTCTCTATGACTGATTATTCCCTTATGGGAAGAAACCAAGAATGGGAAAAAAGAGCTGAGGAGAACTGTTGGAACAGTTTAAACAGGAGTAATGAACCCACCACAGCTAAAGAAACCAGGATAGAAAGAAATGAAATGAAAGAAAGCAGCATAACCCTGTATGATGGCACTTCCAAACAAGACCAACTGAAGTTCCCACTCATATATCAAATGCAAAGTTGCTTAATGAGGCTAAAGAGAAAATGTATGATTGGAAACAAAGGATCAAAGAGGTTCAGTGGACAATTCACAAACAACAATATAGAGAAACTATTGCTGCTTTAAGTTCAGACATTAATGGATCAAAAACCTTTGATCAGTACAAAAACTTATATTCAGTTAGAGATCCAAGGAGAAGTAGATTAACAAGACAAAAGATATAAACCTAAATCTCTTGAGAAGTCTATCCATCTGAATGGAAGACTCATGCCTTAAATATGGAGGAACAGGTGGAAATTGAAACCATCAGCTTGGATGACTTGTATAATAACTTAAAGATATATGAACCTGAACTTACAGGTTCATCAAGCACAAGTCAAAATTCACAGAATGTGGCCTTTGTCTCCAGCAGCACTAACAACACCAACAACACTAACAAAGCAGATAATATTGCTCATGGAGTTAGTACTACTCATACTCAAGGAAATGGTGTTAACTTCTACATCCTATATACTCTTTG
The DNA here is from genome assembly GCA_026074375.1 of Tanacetum coccineum. Classification (NCBI taxonomy): domain Eukaryota; kingdom Viridiplantae; phylum Streptophyta; class Magnoliopsida; order Asterales; family Asteraceae; genus Tanacetum; species Tanacetum coccineum. Next base: position 17,974 of record BQNB010043374.1, read on the forward strand.
ATGATCTGTGATCTGTGCTTTCCCCTTGTAAGATCACCCAACTCACCTAAACTTTCTCAAGAAGATTGAATAACTTGATCCTGATGATCTGGAAGAAATGGATCTTCAATAGGAGATGGCCATGCTGACAATCCGAGCAAGAAGGTTTATTAAGATAACAGGGAGGAAACTGGACATAAATGGTCAAAGAGTTGGCTTTGACAAGTCAAAAGTAGAATGCTACAATTCATAAACAAGGACACTTTGCAAGAGAATGTAGGGTTATCCAAGAAAACCATTCATGAGAACAAGATGACGAGATGAATAATTCAATGAACTGTCCTAAAAGAGTCTCCTACTCAAATGCATTGATAGCTCAAGATGGAATTAGAGTAGAAATGACTGGTAGCTACCAAGCTTGAAGAAACAACCACAAACCAATAGCTTTGATGGCATTTACATCTTCAGGAATCTTTCTTTTTTACTTTCTCTCTCTAAAATCTATTTTTCTTATTTTTGTGTTTGAGGTGATGAAATGATATCCTAACAATGATAATTTGTCTTCAGATTACAAAAAGTCTCAATTTAATTTATTATCTTATAAAGCAGGTTTAGAATCAGTGGAAGCTAGACTAGCTCACTATAAGAAAAATGAGGCTGTGTTTGAAGAGAGTATACATGTTTTAAAACTTAAAGTTAGACTAAGAGATAATGCCTTAAATGAATACAAAATGAATTTGTAAAAAGAAGAAAAAGAAAGCGATTAGTTAAAACATACATTAAAGAAGTTTCAAAATTCATCCAAGTCTTTAAATAACATACTGAAAAGTCAAGTAATTAACAAGTTTAAAATAGGACTAGGATATGATGTAGCTACTGCAGCTCCTCCAGCAGTAGAAAGTTTTGTGAATTTAACTGATAAGTCCAGACCAGATAAGGGATATCAATCAGTTCCTCCACCTCTGTCAGGGAATTTCATACCTCGCAAACCTGATCTAACATTTATAGATGAAATTGTTGAAAGTGAAAATTTGGATGTTACTACTGTTGTTACACCTTGTAATGATAAGACAGTTGAAAATAAGGGTGTTTCTAACACAGTTGAATCTAATGCTGTTAGGATGAACAACACTAGTGCTCCAATCATTAAGGATTGGAACTTTGATAATGAAAGTGAGGTAGAACCTAATGATAGGACTGTAAGACCTAGCACTGAAAAGATAAAATCTGTTAAGACTGTTAGGGAAACAGATGCTCCTAAACAAAACAAACACCATCCTAGAGGGAACCAAAGAAATTGGAACAATCTTATGTCCCAAAGACTAGGAAGTGATTTTAAAATGACTAATAAAGCTTGTTATTTTTGTGTAGTTTTTTTGAGGCATCTACATTATGTGTGTGGATAAAAAGTTGTAAGGCACAGTGAATACAACTCAAGAAGGTGAATCACAAGAACTTTACTAATGAAAAAGACTCACGCACACACCCAAAAAGTAAGTTTTTGGCCCCACAAGCAGTTTTAACTAAGTCGGGGAAACTTAGTACTGCTGGTGCAACAGTTAATACTATCAGATCAGTTAATACTGCTAACACAAAAGCAGTTAATACTATCAGATCAGTTAATATTGCTGCCTCAAAACCAATTGTGAACCATCCTAAAACAAAAATAAATTCTTTCAAAAGAGGATATTCACAAAGTTCAAGGCTTTTTAATAGACATTTTGCAAACAAGAACAATATTATCAACATAAATGTTAATACTGCCAGGGTAAAACATACTACTGCTAGGGATAGAGCAGTAGTAAGTGAAAATAAGGGAAAATGGGCTAATGTTGTTAAGGCCTCAGCATGCTGGGTTTGGAAAGCCAAAAACAGTAGTGCATTAACTACATTCAAGAAATATTCTTACATTGATTCACGAGGCAGATCCAAGTCAATAATGGCTTAGATCTCCAAAAGAGTTTAATTCTCTTATTTATATGTAGGGCAACCCATAACAGAAGGAGTACAAAGAAAAAGCAGTTATTGACAGTGGTTGTTCTAGGCACATGATAGGAAACATGTGCTATCTTGATGAATATGAAGATTATGATGGTGGATTTGTTTCCTTTGGTGATGGTAAAGGCATAATTTCTGGTAAAGGTAGAATCAAAACATGATCACTGGACTTTGATAATGTGTACTTTTGTAAGGAGTTTAAGTATAACCTGTTCAGTGTGTCACAAATCTGTGACAAAAAGAACAATGTTCTTTTTACTAACACTGAGTGTCTTGTCTTATCTTCTGACTTTAAGCTACTTGATGAAAGTCAAGTATTGCTGAGAGTTCCAAGAAAGGACAACATTTACAGTGTTGACCTAAAGAGTGTTGTTCCCACTGGAGGTTTAACTTGTCTCATTGCTAAGGCCACAATTGATGAATCCAATACATGGCACAGGAGGCTTGGGCATATTAATTTTAAAACAATGAATAAACTTATGAAGGGAAACCTTGTAAAAGGTTTACCTTCAAAGATTTTTTAAAAATAATCATTCTTGTGTTGCCTGTCAGAAAGGAAAGCAACACAAAGCCTCCTATAAGACCAACCTTGTGAACTCAATCAGAAAACCTTACATATGCTTCATATGGACTTATTTGGTCCTATAAATGTTAAGAGTTTAATGAAAAAATCTTATTGCCTAGTTGTCACTGATGACTTTAGTACATTTTCTTGGGTATTCTTTTTGACCACTAAGGATGAGACTAGTGGGATTCTAAAGACCTTCATAACCAAAATAGAAAATCAACTAGATCATAAAGTAAAAGTTATCAGGAGTGACAATGGAACTGAGTTTAAGAATAGTATAATGAACCAGTTTTGTGAAATAAAGGGGATTAAGAGGGAATTTAGTATGGCTAGGACTCCTCAGCAGAATGGTGTAGCTGAGAGGAAGAATAGAACACTGATAAAGGTTGCAAGAACTATGTTAGTAGACTCTAAGTTGCCAACCACCTTTTGGGCTAAAGCAGTTAATAATGTTTGCTATGTGCTAAATAGGGACTTAGTCATTAAGCCTCATAACAAGACACCTTATGAACTTATTCGTGGAAGACTTCCACTGATAGATTTCAATGAAACCTTTTGGTGTCTTGTTTACCATCTTAAATACCCATGAAATCATCTAGGTCAAGTTTGAAGTGGTAAAGTTTATGAGGGGGGGGGGGAGTAGGTTTTGGTTGGTAGTGGGGGGGGGCGGGGGGGGGGGGGTGTGGTTGAGTGGGGGGGGGGGGGAGGGGAGGGGGGGGGGGGGGCTGGATGAGGGGGGGGAGTATTTGGGTGAACAAGGAGGGGGGAGCTCAATGAAATTGGGGGAGGAGAACCTTGTAACTGTGTAGATTTCGTTAAAGTTGGACAACCTAATGGGAAAGGAATTGGACCAGTAGCGGGCTTGGTGGGGGATTGGGTGATAGGGGGGGGGGGTCTTGGAACAGATGGGAGTCTAGGGTTGCTATGTGCCAGGGAGGTGGCTATAGGGTGACTTTTACGATATGGTATCGGGGTAGGGAACAGAAAGATATCACTCTCTCATGAGAGTGCAGGTCAAGCTCAAAAGGAAAAAGAACCTGAACAAGAGTACATCCTAATACCTTTATGCACAACTGATCCTTTATTTTCTCAAGGTCCTAAGGATTGTGAATGGGATGCTAGAATGAAGCCTACAGAAGTAGATGAAAATGAAGCTTCAGATAAAAGTGGAAAGCATGATCAAGAAGCAAGAAGTGAGTCTGAAAGGTTAAATAAAAGAAATGCAGACTGAACACACTAACAGTTCTAATGGTATTACTACTGTTAGTACACTGGACCATCATTTGATACTGCTGTTTCATCAACACTAGTTAATACTGCTGGACCTTCTGTTAGTACTGCTAATGAAACTGAAGAACAACTTTTTGAAAGATTTTCTCCTTTCAAAAATGCATTTACTCTTTCACCTGTTCCAAATATGACTTCAATGGATAATACTCGCATCTTTGGAAATGCTTATGATGATGAAGATTTGGAAGAAGAGGTTGATATGAATAATGTAATTTCATCTTATTCAGTCCCTGATACTTCTTTCACCAAATTTCATAAAGATCATCCTGAAGATCAAGTGATTGGAAGTCTAAAAACACCTGTACAGACAAGACACATGACCAAGATAACTGAAGAACATGGTTTGTTTTCCTCAGTTCACAAGCTTAGGAGAACAAATCATAAGATTATCAAATATTTTGTTTGCCTGATGTTATTTTTTTTTTTTTTATCGTTGTTTTATTTGTTAGATTCTTATTCTCTAATGGAACCCAAGAAACCATTTAAGCATAAAGTATCCAAGCGGGAGAAAGCAATTGCTGATTAGCTTTATAACAATTTAAAGAAAACCCCGGAAGGCTAATTGATGTCCTTCATTATTTCTCACACATTACAAGGTATATATAGATTACAAAGAGGATGGGCTTGAGCACAAGATAACTACGATACAGCTAGGAATATTAAATGTACAACTAATGAATGGCTAATCCTATAATCATACCAAATATACATCAATTAGTTGACTAACATTTATCCTCTAATAACACCCACAGTCCTTGTGGTGAAATAAGTTTGGGGATTTAACACTTTAGGTCCCCCATTTTGATTTGTGTGTTTGCATGGATGGTCCCTTAAGGACTAACAGTATAATTGGGTTAAGGCTGTTATGGGTTAACGGGGTTAAAGTTGATTGGGCCTTTGGATTGTTAGTTTGGGCCATTTTGTATTTAAAAGGTGTTTGGGCCTTTTTATCATATAAGGCTTATACAAGTCTTGATAAAATTGCTTAATGGGCTGTCCCGACCCATTAGATAGGTGCGGGTTGACCAATTAAGTATTTCTTTGATATCAGCTTCGTCTTTGACTTTGACTTTGTAGACTTTTGACTTTGACTTTTTTACGCTCTTTCCATTCTGTGCTCGGTTTTGTCCGTTTTGGCTTGATTTTTGTCCCTTTCTTAGATATCCGTTACCTGCACAGTATAAATACAAAACACACAAATACAATGTATTTTTGGTATGTTTTTTTATCTTTTAAGCCTATTTTTAATGGAAAATGGTATGTGTAATTAAACACGTATGTGTAATTAAGCACATACCACAAGTTTGATGGTAAAGTTGATGAGGGATATTTTGTTGGGTATTCTGTGGTTAGTAAAGCTATGAGAGTATTTAATAAGAGGACCAGGATAGTTGAAGAGACCTTAAACATTAGATTTCTTAAAAATACAACTAATGTGAAAGGAAATGAACCAGACTGGCTTTTTGATGTTGATTCCTTGACAATATCTATGAACTATATGCCAGTTGCTGTAGGGAACAAAACTAATGGTATTGCAGGAACCAAAGATAACATTGTTGCAGGTCAAGCTCAAAAGGAAAAAGAACCTGAACAAGAGTACATCCTAATACCTTTATGCACAACTGATCCTTTAATTTCTCAAGGTCCTAAGGATTGTGAAAGGGATGCTGGAATGAAGCCTACCGAAGTAGATGAAAATGAAGCTTCAGATAAAAGTAGGAAGCATGATCAAGAAGCAAGAAGTGAGTCTGAAAGGGTAAATAAAAAAGAAATGCAGACTGAACACACTAACAGTTCTAATGGTATTAATATTGTTAGTACACTTGTTAGTACTGATGGACCATCATTTGATACTGCTGTTCAATCAACACTAGTTAATACTGTTGGACCTTCTGTCAGTACTGCTAATTAATCTAAAGAACAACTTTTTAAAAGATTTTCTCCTTTCAAAAATACATTTACCCTTCCACCTGTCCCAAATATATCTTCAATGGATAATACTGGCATCTTTGGAAATTTAAGATTAGTTGCAACTTCTTGATCGAGCCGCTTCGTCTTCCGTTCGTGTTGTGCATATTAGATGCCTATCTGTCAATCGTTCTACATCATCTAGGTGAGTTCATAACCTCGCTTTTCAATCTTTTAAATGTTTTATAAACCCGCGAGGGGAATACATGCTTGTCTACAAACTCTTTGTTGGGAATTATACTTTGAGTTGATATGACAAAAGATGTAAAAGATGAAGGACCTACAAGACTAAATATTTTATACTTGTCTTCTACAGGAAGTCTTGTAAACCCTAGCCTCTCTAGTATATAAAGAAAGGTAGGCGTCTAGGTTTATCATTCATTCAATTCATAATGTAAACCTAAAGGTGTGTGTGTGTACTCTAGGCATCAAGTCTTTGTAAGACGCCTAGCTTTAGTAGCTAGCTTATTAGTAGCTTAGTAGTATAGTAAGCCTTTGTATCCTGATCAAATACAATGAAAGGCTTAATGTTTAGTAGTAACACCTTGTTCTTAATTATGATTGTATTATTTGTTATTCTGCTGGATCATGATTATGATATCCTAGATGAGCTAGATCATGGTTCAACAAACATGGTTTGATTTCCTTAGTTCACAAGCTTAGGAGAACAAATCACAAAGATTTTTAGAATTGTCTGTTTGCCTGTTTCTTATCTCAAATGGAACCCAAGAAACCAGTTCAAGCCTTAAAAGATCCAAACTGGGTGGAAGCAATGCAGGATGAGCTTCTACAATTTAAACTACTAAAAGTTTGGACCTTAGTTGATTTACCTAGAGATAAATGGGCAATTGGTACTAAATGGGTTTTTAGAAACATGAAGGATGAAAGAGGCATAGTGGTGAAGAACAAAGCTAGACTGGTTTCTCAGGGTCATACTCAAGAGGAAGTTATAGATTATGATGAAGTCTTTGCACCAGTTGCAAGGATTGAAGCCATAAGATTATTTCTGGCTTATGATTCCTTAAAGATTTTGTAGTATACCAAATGGATGTGAAGAGTGCTTTTCTATATGAAAAGATAGAAGAGGAGGTGTATGTCTGTCAACCTCCTGGTTTTGAAGATCCATACTTTCCAGATAAAGTCTACAAGGTGGAAAAGGCTCTCTATAGACTACATCAGGCCCCAAGAGCATGGTATGAGACATTATTAACTTATCTGCTGGAAAATGATTTTTACAGGGGTCAAATTGATAAAACTTTGTTCATTAAAAGGAATAAAGATGATATCCTACTAGTACATGTTTATGTTGATGATATCATCTTTGGATCAACCAAGAAACGGATGAGTAATGAATTTGAAACACTGATGCATGATAAGTTCTAAATGAGTTCTATGGGAGAACTTTCTTTCTTTTTAGGACTTCAGGTTAAATAGAAGAGTGATGGGATCTTTATTAGCCAAGATAAATATGTGGCTGAGATTTTGAAAAAGTTTGATTATGCCTCAGTAAAGACAGCAAGCACTCCGATGGAGACAAACAAGGCATTGATAAAAGATGAAGAAGCTGAGGATGTGGATGTTCACTTATATAGATCAATGATTGGATCATTGATGTACTTAACAGCTTCTAGACCAGACATAATGTTTGCTGTTTGTGCTTGTGCAAGGTTTCAAGTTACTCCAAAGACTTCACACCTTAATACTGTAAAGAGGATCTTTAGATACTTAAAAGGCTAACGTAAATTGGGCCTTTGGTATTCTAGAGATTCACCATTTGACTTGGAAGCTTTTTCTGATAGTGACTATGCTGGAGCTAGTCTTGACAGGAAATCCACAAAAGGAGGTTGTCAATTTCTTGGCAAGAGATTGATTTCATGGCAATGTAAGAAGCAGACTATAGTAGTGATATAGCAATTCTATATACGTAATAATATAAAATATAAAATATATAATATATGATGGAAAATTACCAATTTACCCTTGAGGACAAAGGTGAAAAGGAAATTCTTCAAAATATATATAATATAATATAATACGTATATTAACCGGGAAGTATGATTCCCGGGTCGTTATCCCCAACGACTTGTGAAATTGAAACCACGTTAGATGTTCGGACAATGATTTGAATTGAAGCCAAAGTTTGATTTGATTATCTACTTTTTAAAAAAAATTAAATTTAACAAATTCTAACAATTAAGCATAAAGACAAATAACGGGAAACCAAAATTTAACTAAAAACGCAAAACGAGACCCTTAAACGGAGGTCAAAAACCCTAAATTACTAAAAATAAACCTAACTTAAATTCATAATCAACTACTTGATTATGGGTACAATTTTATGCATACCAAGATCTTTATTAACAATAACAGTACTATTTATATAATTAAAAACCCTGTTTTCATTAAAAACAAAGCATATAGAGATCAGACATCATTTTATTAAAGATTGCAATGAAAAGAAATTAATTCAAATGATCAAAATCCATACTGACAAGAATGTTGTAGATTTGCTTACAAAAGCTTTTGATGTAAGTAAGTTCAAAAATTTAATGCAACGTATTAGAAATGCTTAAATCTTTAAAGTCTTTTATTCTCTTTCTGTTATTTGTAGAGTTTTGTAATAAATTAGTACTGTAATTCATGTCATTAAAATTTTATGCTGTTAGTATAAATAGTACTCTTGAAGTACTGCGGTTTAATAACTTAATACGCAGAGTTTCTATACCTAACTGTCAGTTATACTTAATGCTATTAAGTATAATTAGTACTGTTGGTTATACTTAATACTGCTGAGTTTCTACTGTCAGTTATACTTAATACTGTTAAGTATAATTAGTACTGCTGGTTATGCTTAATACTGATGAGTTTCTACTGTTAGTTATACTTAATACTGCTAGGTATAATTAATACTGTGATAATTGTGAAAATTTATATGGCTTATGTTTTCTTGGTTTTTGGGCTAACCTTTTGCAGGAAAAGCAAAGAAAAGTGTTAGATTGATGATGGAAAAACCTAATTTGGAATGGAATTAAAGTTAATATGGTCACATCAAAGTATAATGCAGCTAGGCATAACTTACAACTACTTAGTTCACTACTGATGGAATGAAGTTAATCCTAGTTGACTCAAAGTTAATGCACGGCTAGGCATAACTAACTACTTGAGCTGACCAAATGTAATGCTACCACAGGCCTAACTTACAACATCCTAAGTTACTACTGCTAGGGTTGTTTTAAGGGTTTTTTTCAAAAAATCACTTCTTCAATTAATTTAATCAATTAATTGATTTCATTCTCTCAAATACTCTCCAATTACAAACCCTAACTCAATTTTATCATCCATTTTCAAAACCCAACACAAATGACGACTTTAAAGTTAGCAGATACTCATAATATGGTCGCATTTTTGTCTAAACCCACAGAGAGTGATGGGTTTAAACAAATTGTAGATTTTTTGAATGCACACCCTATAAGGTATGCATTAACGATTAATCCTACTATATACATTTCTTGCATCGAACAGTTCTGGTCTACTATCAAGGTCAAAACTATCAATGGGGAGGCACAGTTACATGCCCTAGTAGATGGGAAAAAGATAATCATTACTGAATCCTCTGTTAGAAGAGATCTTCAACTAGTGGATAAAGAAGGTGTTGACTGTTTACCAAATTCTACCATTTTTAAACAACCTGCATTGATGGGGTATGAGAAAATTTCACAAAAGCTAACCTTCTATAAACCATTCTTCTCCCCACAATAGAAATTTCTAATTCATAATATTTCACAGTGTCTAAGTCTAAAGACTACTGCTTAGAATGAGTTTAGTAGTACTATGGCATCTGCCATTATCTGCTTAGCTACAAACCAGAAATTCAACTTTTCAAAATTCTATTTTTGAAAGTATATTAAAAACTTGTATAAGTTTTCTGGCAAATTTTTTTGATGTATCAAGAGGTTTGTACAATTATTTTTGGATCTCATGAAAAGATTAACATCTAAAGTGAATGAACAAGCTACTAAAGTATATGTACAAGTAATATAACATCTCATTTGAATGGTTAACGAATAACAATTCTTTACGATTAGAGTGGCATAGCAAAAGTAGACCATAACCCACAGGTTCTGTAAATCGAAGTATTTTATTCACCCAGATTCTATCAAGATCTAGAGAAATTCTATTGGTTGTCATCAAGAGGTGTAGTCTTGAAAATAAGTAGACGTGTGAAAGGAGGTAATTATAATTATGGTGTACAACATAATTATAAATGCATCACACACGTGAACTTGTAACCTTGATTAGCCTAACTTAAATTCATTCAATTCAACTTTAAATTAAATCTCGGGACGAGATTTCTGTAAGGGGTGGAGACTATAACAACCCAAGAATTTTCATCAAATGCAAAACTTATTTTACTATTATCACAATTGTACGGGGAAATTTTTCGCTTTATTACATTACTTGCATTATCAATATCTCAGTATGTCATAACTAAAGTAGACAAGCTCACGCAACCTATCTATGACAATCATGTCCTCATATATGTCAAGCAAACATCATAACATGTCAAGTCAATATCATAATATCATTATTACAAAGTACATTATTCCTATAATGTACCATTCACAACGTTATATCAAAACGGGCTTTAAACCGTTATCTTATACCTCTAAACCCTAATCTCATGGAAAGGTTAACATCTAAAATGAATGCACAAGCCACTAAAGCATATGTACAAGCAATATAACATCTCATTTGAATTATAAAATCTCTTCAAGTTAAAGTACAAGTCTCTAAAAGCTCAATGTACAAGTCATTAAGCATGATCTCCAAAATATACAAAGTCCTTAAAAGCTCAATATACAAGTCATTAAGCATGATCTCTAAAATAGCCGTTTTACCTCCGTTTTTATCCTTATTTCTTCACTATCACTTATGTACAAGCTACTATACTCATTTTACAATATATGAAACCCTATCTTATTTCAGATTCATAACGCTTTTCATACCTCTTTTTGCATTCAAAACCCTAATTCAAAACCCTAAACCCTAAAACCAAGCTAGATTCTAAACCATGACACGTTTCTTCATTTTTATCTCTTGTAAACCTAAACCAACTCTCAAAAAAGTTTTAATAACTTAATTTATAACATTATCAATCATTTACAAACATCATTCCATCATCATTTCATCATTCTACTTCAATTACACAAGAAATAAATCCAGGAAACCCTAAATGTACCTAATTGGTTCATTTGACCCGTTTACTCGTTTCTAACCATTTTAATGCCAAACAATCAACCAAGAGCCATTGTAAACTCATAATATGAGTTTAAAAATCATTATTTATCATTATCTTAGCAATGTGCAAGAAATCAAATCCTAGAAAACCCTAATGAATCTAATATAAACCCTAATCCAACCCACGACTTATTCTTTCAATTTCAACCCTTTTAACTTAAATCAATGATCAAACCTCATTAATAATCCTTTTTATAAGTCCTATGATTAGTATTCCATCATTCCCAATCAACAATATTCGAAATATAAGCCAAGAAAGCCAAAGAAACCCTAAACGAGCCCCATGTGAACCCGCGACCTTATTTACTCATTTTTAACCCGTTTTAACCCAAACCACTTGCTAACTTTTATTAATACTTCTTATTAAAAACCTTAAGATCATATTTTAATCATTTATTGATCAATGTATGCGAAATATAAGCCAAAAACAAGAATTCGAACCCTTATGAGCTCATATGAACCCGAAACTCATTCTTTTGCAATATTGACCCATTTTAAAGGATTCCTTTGCAAAATAACTTACCCACATGCATCCTAAGTTGCTTACTCAGCTGCTACAACAAATATCTCCATTCCTTAGCTCTTAAACAAAGCACATGACCCTCCTTTTTATCCATTTTAGCCGTGGCAAGCATAGGAGGTGTCCACCTCCATAATCTACAATCCTAGCTTGTACAACTCACACCATATCTCCCACACATCACCTACTAGACCCTCCATATGTCCATGAACAGATCCTAAGTGTTCCTTAACTCCTTTGCCTTCAAACTACTATAAATAGGACCTTAGATAGCTCATTCTAACTTGCACCACACCTCCTCCTCTATAACCCTTATAGGAAGCAATAATTTGATCCATTATGATCCTAGGATCATTAAAGAAGTCTAAGAAGCGAATCCCTGAAGAATTGAAGCCCCGGGAACAAGATACAAGGCGTACGAGTGGAAATACTACCCGAAATGACCCATTTCCTCCATTTTTGATCCTTGAAGATCAAACCCAGGTTCTGAATGTTTTACTTCTGCTCCTACACCCTTATAATGTTCATATGATCCTAAATAAACTCTTGTTAAAGTTTCATAACCCAATTCATGCTCAATTTCCATTTTGATCTAAAACCGTACACCCAAAACCCTAATTTCGCGTTTTTATTAAAACTAAATGTTATAATGGTTAAATATTGTTATAACCTATCCTATCATACTTAACTAATGTTAAAATAACCACTTTAATGATTATTGAAGGAATTTGATCTTAAAACCTGCGCGTTTACGTTTTGAAACCCTAATTTGACCCATTTTACCTTTTTAGCTTAACGAATCATTATTTTATACTTGTGTTGCGTTAAAATTTCATATTTTAGTTTATTATAACTTATAAATATCTTTTGAAATATTAAAAGAAGCTTGCATGGCAATTTGGACATATTTTGTAATTATAATCCATGCAAGGGGTATATATCGTAACTTTCTAAAACTTATAACTAAAGGGGCTGAATATGTCATTTTATCAAAGTTATAACTATAGGGGTCTATTATGTCACTTTTCAAAATCCAAGGTTTACTTGGTATATCTTTTAAAGTTGAAGGACCAAAGTCGTAAAAGTGCAAACTCCAAGGACTATTTTGCAACTTTTCAAACCCAGGGTCTAAAATGTAACATTTGAAAAAGTATAAAAATCATGCTCAAAACTTATCCAACATACTTTACTTAACGATTTCTCGTGCTAACATTCCAGATCATTGAATTTAAAACGCTTAAAAACCGGATCATCTGGAAAAACGCTTAAAACCGATTATATCATATCACAATACTAGGGAGCTTCATATTAAGAGGTTTCATCTTGGTATTACGTTCTGACTGAGTTGTTGGGTTTACGATTTAAAGTGCCCTAGCTCCTCAAACGTTTACTGAATGACTTCTGAATTATGATGGCCCGAACAGTGATACAATAATTCCAAACTCTTCAATCAAACTCATAACTCTTAAAACTAAAGTTCTAGAGTACAATCTTCCTAAGACTCAACATATTTACTCAGGTTGCGTGACGTGGCTATTTACTATCATTTTACTATATCAACATTCCCCGGTTAAGATTGTGATAAGGTCGTCAGCTTTCATTTCAGAATATTTATTACAACTACCTACCAGGTGAGATTCATAACCTCGCCTTTACTTATTTTACATGTTTTATAAACCCGCGAGGGGGATACATGCTTGTTACAAACTCTTTTACATACTCGTTTATCTTATAACAATGTGATTACTTTTTAAAGGCTTAATGAATTCATAACCCCATATTTCAATCTTTTGAATACTTTATAAACCTGTGATACCTGATATAAACCATGAATGCAAGTGTTTTCTAAATGTATGCTATCTAGATATATTATTGCCTAAGTAGCTTCCAGTGCCATTATTTCCATATCATGAATCATTAATTACTTGCATTGCGAGTGAACGCGAATATTGTGAATAGATCTATTGGGGGTGACGGCTCCTGTTGGTATACCCATGCTTGGGGTAGCCAAACGCACTATATTTGTCCTAATAGGTAACCTTGGCAAGTTACCTTTTCCACGGGGACATCTGTCCCTAACCAATATCACTACGGGGACATTCACTATCTTTTCTTGGATCTTCATCAACCTTCTTTACATCATCACTTGAAGGTTTGGATCCATCATCATGAGAACTCTTTGGATCATGAAAAAAGGTGGATCAGCAGTCTATAATGGTAGCAAAATGTAATTTTTAACAAGTTCTGTCTCCTTTCTAGCTTGACCTGCATTATCACTTTCTTTTGTACCTGCAAAACCATTAGACTGTGTACCTGCAACAATTGGCTCATAATTCATTGTTCTTGTTAGTGCATCAATATCAAATAGCCAATCTGGTCCACTACCTACAGCATTAGGTGTATTCTCACTAAACCTAATATGCAAGTTTTCTTCCACTATCATTGTTCTACTATTGAATACTTTAAAGGCTTTACTATTCAAAGAGTATCCAACAAAGAAACCTTCATCAGCCTTACCATCAAATTTGCCTAAGTGATCTATTGTATTGAGAATGGTAACATGACACCCAAATAGGCTCATAAAACTTCAAGTTGGTATTCTACCATGAAAAAGTTCAGATGGGGTCTTGTTATGAGGCTTAACTACTAACACTCTATTTTGCACATAACATGCAGTATTAACTACTTCTGCCCAAAAAGCAGTTGGCAACTTAGAATCAGCTAACATAGTCTTAACAACCTCATCTTTCTAGTAAATTTTTAATGTATCTAAGGTTTTTACAAGTGTTTTTGGACAAACAATTTACTGAGAAGCCTACTCATAAAAGAATTTATATTGCGCCTTATCACACTAAAAAGATTTTTGGGAATATGAGAAGAGTAGAAAAAGGTTACCAACAATGGTGATACAAAACCAATCTGAAATGGGTGAAGGTTCAGCAATACCCACTGATCCCTAACACACACCCGCCATTTTACATCCATCAACATCTTAACCCCAAAAGACTCAAACTGGCAATACATTTTCTTCATAAGGCTTTTTACAAATGTTGGACCAAACAAGTCCATATGCAACAAATGTAAAGGAAGACTGATTGAGTTCTCTGTTTTGGACTTACAAGAGGCTCTGTGTTGCTTTCCCTTTTGACAAGCAACACAGGTTTGATCATTTTCAAAAAGTTTGGAAGGTAAACCTCTTACAAGATTTCCCTTAACCAATTTATTCATGGTTTTAAAATTTAAGTGACCTAGCCTTCTATGCCAAAGTTTAGATTCATCAGATGTGGCTTTTGCAAAAAGGCAAGTTAAACCTCCTTTAAGAACTATGTTCTTTAAATCAACACTATACATATTGTTCTTTCTAGGAACTCTAAGTAAAACTTGACTTTCATCAATTAACTTAAAGTTTGGAGATAAAACAATACATTCAGTGTCATTAAAAAGAACACTATTCTTTTTATCACACATTTGTGAGACACTAAAGAGATTAAACTTTAACTCTCTCACAAAATACACATTTTCATCAATACATTCATACTTCAACATCTCTCGACATCTCAAGTCTGCTTCAATGTAGTTTGCACCCGACGTAAATCACTTAAGGTATGAATAAATAAATGCATAATTTATTTTATAATCAAAGAAATTTTTATTTTTCTTAAACCTCACAATTTTTATAAAATGTAACAAACATTTTTAAAACTTATACAAAACATTTTTGTTGGAAACACGAAAAGTGTCGGTCACTTCCAAAGTTGTAATAGTCTTAGCTCGTAGTTAGTATAAGGATTAGATTAGTAATCTAGTCCGGCCCAAGGCCCATGGGTGGTCCAACTCCAGCCCATGGGCCGGCCAAGGTAGTATTTATACACCCTCTCCTTGTCTTGGAGAGGGTTGGTTGTTCCATTTTGTTACACACATATTCCATAATACATTCATCCATTCCATCCAAGTTTCTCTCTAACAATCCAACCCACATATCACTTATTGTTCTTGGTTGATTCATTAGATTACTAGTATTCTACAATTGGTATCAAGAGCCATGGAGTGGTGTGTTTAGATTTTTGTGTTTGATTAGTGTTCAAAACCTTTACAAGATCAAATTAAGTGTAAAAATTTTTTGCTAAAACCTAAAGTTTTCATTTTATCTGTTTCTATAGGGTTAGTAATACTATTGGTACAAGAATTTTTTTTGCTAAAAAATCGTTAAAAATCGTGTTTCTTTGAGTTTTGAAAAGTTGTGTTTCGTAATAGCTAGGATCGAACTAGAGGATTCGAACAAGACATTCGAACTAGTGAATCGAACGAGATCATCGAACGAGATCATCGAACGAGCGGTCTTTAGTTTCGATCGAACGAGCGGTCTTTAGTTTCAATCGAACGAGCTACTTAAGTGTCGATCGAACGAGTGGTTTTTAGTTTTGATCGAACGAGCGGCTTCTAGTGTCAATCGAACGAGCTACTTAAGTGTCGATCGAACGAGCGGTTCTTAGTTTTGATCGAACGAGCGTCTTCTAGTTTCAATCGAACGAGCTACTTTCGTTTTGATCGAACGAGCGACTTTTAGTGAGGATCGAACTAGCCTATCGAACGAGAGGTTCGAACTAGTCGATCGAACGAACTGATCGAACTAGTGAAAAACAAAAATATAAATTCAAAATTAACAAACTCAATTTTAAATTATACGGTTATTTCTTTGACTTGTAAAATCCCGTGAAACAAACACTTGTCTTCCCGGTTTTGTCAAGAATCGTAAAATCCCGTGTAGTTTAATTCAAGACTCATCAATCACGTATCAAACACAATTTCTTTCTACCACCGAACGATCAAATTGTAATCTTTTGATATTACAATGACGTCTCTTGCTGATAAATCACTTCTCTCTGGAGGTGACAACAAACCACCGATGCTGGAAAAACACTTGTATGACTCATGGAAAAGTAGAATGGAACTTTATATGATGAATAGACCACATGGACGAATGATACTTGCATCTGTTGAAAAAGGTCCACTTGTTTGGCCTTCAATTACTGAGGATGGAGTAACAAGGCTAAAGGAATATGTTGAAGTCTAAACTCCACTTAGCCATTCAAGCAGATTGCGACATCAAAGCAATTAACATCATTCTCCAAGGCCTACCAACTGAAATCTATGCTTTAGTGAGTCAACATCGTGTAGCAAAGGATCTCTGGGAGAAAATTAAACTGTTGATGCAAGGAACATCATTAACCAAACAAGAACGTGAGTGCAAGTTGTATGATGAATTTGATAAGTTCACCTACAAGAAAGGAGAGACGTTGCATGAGTATTACTTGCGGTTTACTCTGTTACTCAATGACATGAACATTTACAAGATGCCTTTGGAGCAGTTTCAAGTGAACACCAAGTTCTTAAACACTCTTCCTGACGAATGGAGCAAATTTGTCACTGATGTTAAACTGGTTAAAGATTTGCATAACTACCAACGTTGATCAACTTCATGCACTCATCTACAACAACATGATATACGACATTGCAATAGAAGTTCGTTTGATGCATGAAACGCAACCCTGAATCCTCTTGCTTTAGTTGCATCTCATCAGTTTAACCTCATAACAGCCTTATCAAATCTCATCCTACACCCTAACCATCAGTCACTAGTCTCAACAGCACATTTCACCTTATCAGTCTTCTCAGTTTCCTTACACCCTATCAACATCATCAATACTCAATAGACACCTCTTTTCAAGTACTTATCAACAAATAGTAATCACTCCACCGTTCACCACAAGTTTATTTCTCAACAACGTCAAACCCACAGTTGGAATAACTCCCACAACTTATCAGCAGCATCAACTGATTTTTTCACCAGACTCCAGCCATTTTGTTCCAGTATTCCAGAAGGGGTTGATCGATTGATGCAATTAATCCACATGATGTCATTGTTTGACTGCTGTTGTCACATCTCGTTATCCTAACACCAACAAACAGCTAAGGACTTCGTCAAACCCTCGTCACAACTACCAATATATGATGAAAAGTGACGGTGGCAACCTGTACAGGGAAAACACACTTCTTATGCTGTCTATAAAACCAAGACTGTTTATTTAGTACGATTGCAAGGGGAGGGTCCAATTGCAAAGCTAGTGCACAAAGCCTAAGCGAAAAAGGATGAGACATGGTTTCAACGATAAGTGTTGTGGTTCAAAGCTCAACAGTGGACAAGACTTTACAGAGGAAAGTTAGCAATTCTTGGCAGATCCAGGACTTCCTGATGTTCAAAACTCTCAGACAGTCATCACTCACAATGCAGCTTATCAAGCCGATGATACTGGATGCATATGACTCGATTGTGATAACTCTATTCAGACCAAAATTGCGCTCATGGCCAATCTCTCAAGGAATGGATCATATGCAAATCACAGAGGTACACAACATCAAGATAATCTGAACTATGACTTATTCCATCAAGTGAGCAGATCATGACGTCTTCTGAACAGTCTAATGATGTGAGTCAGTCAGAAACTGTATAATCAGTGATAGCAATATCATTTCTTATTCTCAGTATCTGAGTGAAACACAACAGGAACTTTCAGAATTCTACTCTTTCTGCTCAACAGAGTCCTGAATATATGTCTATGTTTGAACAAATTAACTACCCATGTGACGCACATTGCAACACTGTTAATAAAGCGTTGACTACCCTGAGCTTGACAGATATAAAGGAATAGATTAAAGAATTGTAAGAGAAACAAAAAATGTTGAAAACAATTTTTCAAGGATTAAATGAACAGTTTGGACGAGATTGTCACATCTTAAGAAAAATCTTTCGATCAAGTTCAAGAACAGGATGTTTAATGAAAAACAAGTTTCTGAACTCAAAAATAAGTTGTAAATTAAAGAAAACAGAATATTGAAAGAGAAATATGATTAGAAAAGGAAAATTAAGCAACTGACAACATCATTTTCAAAAGGAGTCAATCTGCGCAAAACTGTTCATATGATGACTAAATCCAAAATTTGTTATATCATTTCCTCGAAACAAGCTATCGGTCTTGAAAAACCTTTCTGTCTGAAGAAAGCTCGGAGTCACAAGCCAAAGCTTAGTATGACGGGAATACCATTCTCAAAATGGAAATCCATTGAGGTCCCTGATTTTGATGAAAACAAAAGAGCAAAGTGAAAAGAGTTCGTTCAAGAAATGATTTTGAAAGAACAAGATCCATTGTTGAGAATATAAATGAATCTACAAAACCTATAAATTTATGCGATTCTTAATAACGATTACTACAAACAAAAAAAGATTATAAGACGATTGTTCGACAAACTGATTCATAATAAGTGAACATGCCTATTGGAAACGACTATCGGTCCCAACCTTTAGACCCGCATCTCATTCTTCCACAACCGCATAGTTTGAGGGTTCCAAAAGAACTTCCTACAGTAAGTATGGTGAATACTAGCTTGAAAAAGCTCAAACGCCATCTTACTGGCTTTGATCAGGTTGTCAAAGAAAGAACCACTGCTACAGCTATCACTGAGGGCACGTGGGGGTTTGAACATACAAAGGCTTGTTTTCGGGATGAAATTATTCCGTTTGTAAAAGAATTAAAAGATATCTTCAATAACTTCAACCAATACTTGGTTGAAGAACTTGCCGATGTCCAAAAAGTCTTTTATCAAATGGAACAGGCTGTCGAACAACATCGCTTGGAGTCCAGAACTTTTGAAGTTAAAATGAATCAAGTTTTGGGTGAAAACGAACGACTCTTGGAACAAGCTATTGATAAGGATATTGTAAAGACTGTTGTGAATTTATCTGTGAATGCAAATGGTGAAAATGTGACTGAATGTCAAAAGTGTCTCGAACTTGAGACTGAGCTTGTCAAGAAAAAGGATTTTGTGGATAAAGAAACATACGATAATCTTTGCAAGTGTTTTACAACTCTTGAAAAACATTGCATCACTTTGGAAGCCGATTCACAACTTAATCATGAAATTTTTCAACAAGAAAACAGTGTTTTACATCAAAATGCTCCGAGTTTTACACAGTTGTTCGAATTAAGTGAATTGAAAGCTCAGTCTCAAGCAAAAGACACAGTAATTGTCAAGTTGAAAGAGCAAATTAAGTCCTTAAGAGGAAATGGGGAGGATAGCTCAGTCAAAATGGACATGGATGAAATAGAGACACTTAACATAGAATTGGAACATAGAGTGACAAAACTTGTTACTGAGAATGAGCATTTGAAACAGACTTATAAGCAACTTTATGACTCGATTAAGCCAAAACGTGTTCAATCAAAAGAACAATGTGATGAATTAATCAAGCAAGTCAATATAAAGTCTGGGGAGATTTCTGATTTAAATGCAAAACTTCAGGAACAAGGATTGGTCATAGCTGCCTTAAAAAATGAGTTAAGGAAACTTAAAGGAAAAGCGATAGATAACAAGGAGACTGTGACTCACTCTGTTGATCCAAACGTGTCTAAGGCTAACATGGAACCAATAACACCTAAGTTGTTGAACAAAAGGACTGCTCACTCTTCGTATATTAAGCATACACAGGAAGAAGCTTTCGTCCTTAGGGATATAGTCGAACATGTAAAAGCAAATTATCCTCAAGATCCACTTTTAGAGTCTGCCTTTAGGTATACCAAAGTAATTCAGGATTTGCTTTCACACATAAGTAGATCATGCCCTAGCATCAACAATTGTGGTCCTCAATTAATTGAGGTCATACCGAGGAAAAAGGACAAGCAAGTTAGGTTTGCCGAAACACTCACACTAACAGAAAACACAAAACCAGCCTCGACTTCAAACATAGTTTCTAACAAGCGTGTGTTGCATTCTACAGGAGTAAGACATTCTATCATACTAGTGCTTAGCGGATCACATCCTTCAGGCAATACAGAATGATTAGGATTCTGCAACCAACCAAGTAGTAATTAAAGAAAAAAGTAGAAGCTCATCCCTAGAATATTAAAACTAAGTTTGAATAAAAAGAGTGGTGCTTTATGTTAAGGGATCTGCGGTTGTGCAGAATCTCAAGAAACAAGATAATTCTGATTCTATCTGTGTTAACAGTAATGATTGCATGTCATCTGATAACTTGTGTGTTTCTAATGCTGTGAATGTTGTGAAATCTCGTGCTAAATCTAAGAAAGTTAGTTGGAAACCAACAGGAAAGGTGTTCACTCAGATATGATAGTATTCTTGGAGCCTAGACCGTCCGTGTACCTTCACTAACGTAGGAAATGCGTGCCCTTTAACTAGGATTACCACTACTAATGAATCCTTCTAGGAAACCAATAGTTCTAGGACTCTGAACACCCAAACCTTTGGTTAAATGTAATAGCTCACGGAAACGCTAAGAAAATAAAAATGCTGATCTTTAGCAAAACTAAGGTTTTAAAACCAATGTCCTGCTAACAACAGGAACCCTAGTAAAATCTGGGATCCACAAAAACAATATTCCATCTACTTCTCCGAATGAAATACAGGTTCGCCAAATCGTCCTCTGGTACTATGGATTCCTTTTGCTCGAAAGCACATGACCGAGATCGCACCTCAACTCACCAGTATTTTGTCAGCTAAATTCTAGTACATTTTAAATTCGGAAACATCAAATTGCGAAAGATAATGGTTATGGAGACTATTCAGATTGGAATGTTTACAATTCAAGGGTTATTTACGGTCGTTGAAGGATCTTGGGCATAAGTCTATTTCTGTGGGACAATTCCTGTGATTCAAAATCTTGAGTGGCTTTTCGTCAACACACGTGCTTTCATTCGCAATCTAAGAAGGTGTGATTTTATTGACGGGATCTCGAGGATAACCTTTAATACCTCTCTCTCGGAAATGATGGCATCCTCTCCTATTTGTCCTATTGTCAAAGGCGTCCTAAAACCAAGTCGTTGTTATGCATCGTCGTCTATCTCACTTGAACTTTGGTTCTATCAATCATCTTGCACGACATGGACTTGTACGAGGTCTCCCTAAGCTCAAGTTTGAAAAGGATCATTTATGTTCCGCATGTGCATTAGGCAAAAGTTCTAAGAAACCCCACAAACCCAAATCTGAAGATACCAATCAAGAAAAACTCTATCTGTTGCATATGGATCTATGTGGGCCAATGCGTGTCGCGAGTGTCAATGGAAAGAAGTACATCCTCGTTATTGTCGACGACTACTCTCGATTTACATGGGTAAAATGTTTGCGATCAAAAGATGAGGCTCCAGCTTTTATTATCAACTTTTTGAAGATGATCCAAGTACGGCTTAAGGAAACCGTCTGTCGCATCAGAACAGATAATGGAACTGAGTTTGTTAATCAGACATTGCGTGAATATTATGAGAAGGTTGGCATCTCTCATGAAACATCAGTTGCACGCTCTCCACAGCAAAACAGTGTTGTTGAAAGACGAAATCGTACGCTAATCGAAGCAGCACGCACTATGTTAATTTATGCAAAAGCTCCTTTATTTCTATGGGCCGAAGCGGTTGCCACAGCCTGTTATACCCAAAATCGTTCCATGATACGTCGTCGTCACGGTAAAACACCATATGAGCTTTTACACGACAAACCTCCCGATCTATCGTATCTTCATGTGTTTGGTGCACTCTGCTACCCAACGAATGATAGCGAGAATTTGGGCAAGTTACAACCGAAGGCTGACATTGGTATTTTCATTGGATATGCACCCACAAAGAAAGCATTCCGGATTTATAACAGACGTACCAGACGAATAATTGAGACCATTCATGTTGACTTTGATGAGCTGACCGCGATGGCTTCTGAACACAGCAGTTCAGGACCCGCACTTCATGAAATGACTCCTGTATCAATCAGTTCAGGACTCGTGCCAAACCCTCCTTCTTCAACACCATTTGTACCACCTTCGAGATCTGACTGGGATTTGTTGTTTCAACCAATGTTTGATGAGTCACTTAATCCCCCACCTTATGTTGATTTACAAGCACCCTTCCTAACGAAAGTTTCATTTAGTTCTTCCAAAATCATGAGATCAATCATCAAACTAATTTCCTATAGGGTGATAACTGGTCAATTATGGGCTACGTTTCACTTAGGGTTCATCATATGCTAACCACCTGATGCGGTCATCGTAAGACTTCTACATGAAGTTTTACAACTCCCTAGGCATAGTACCTAACCTATGTAGTAGTAGTATAGGAAATACTCAGGGGTTGTTATCGTTCTCTAGGGAAATAGGTTGGGAAGGCTTGATCACGGTCTAACAGAATTCTAAAGGTTGAGGGAAGATTCTTTTTGTGTTTTTATATTTTATGAAAGCGGGTAAAATCATATAATAAAGAGGTGGTTAGTTTTAGCTGTTAAACTAAATAATAAACTAAGCTACTAGTGATAACAATATAATAAAAGACTACGTTTATTTAATCATGTATTACTCCCTAGATTGCTTCTCCTAGTGTTGTTGCTTTGTCACACTTGTGATGATCTATGTAATTATTTTCTAAGTCATGAACGAATTACACGAACCCGCCGTCTATTTAATATTCCATTAAGGCAACGCACAAGTAAGGTAGTATGAAGACTATTACAAGGCCCCTAAGAGTATATTAAATGCATTTGAAATATATTAAGAGTGGATCAACCATATAAGGGGCAAGGTAGTATGAAGACGGTTACACAATCATGTTTTCCTAGACATATCAACAGCGATACAGACAAAAGCTAGTTTTCTAAGACCTAACATGCATATTCATCACAAGAAGCAACACCACTAAGATCTACATCCTAGGTTTCATACAATTATAAATAAACACAATAGGAGGTTTAGCCAAGCATGTTATAGATAAAGCAAGAACAAATAAGAATCACACAACAAGACATTTTGAATGATTAAATAATTCTTACTTGATTAGAACATTAATTGAAGGAAGTACAATAGGGTTTTGAGGCCCTAAAATCGTCCCTAACAGTTGCTAAACGAACTAGGGTTCGTACCCTCTTTTTATTCTAAAGTTGCACACCTAAAACCTAATTTCGAGTTTGTATATATAGGAAAATCGCTGCGACGGCGTCGCGTTTTAATCGTGACGCCGTTGTGACAAGAATATTCTAGATAATGGGCTGAGTCGTACAATCTGACGCCATCTTGAGATCTTGTGACGCCGTCTTAGAAATCATTATGACGGCGTCACGTGTAATCTGTGACGCCGTCTTCAGCTTCTGAGGAGAAATTCTTGAGCAATGTTGGTGTAGGTCTGTAGTCTTGTCCGTTTCTTCTCCAAATGAGCCCAAGTCATGTGTATTTCCTCTAAATTCATTCCAAATGCAAAATACCTAAAAAGGAACGATTAAGTACCTATTTTGGGCATAAACACACGATTTATGGGGTTAAACGGCCCAGAAAAAGTGTATAAAATGACACCTCATCAATGTCGATGATGGGCAAAAAAAAAAATTCTAGGACTACAGATTTTACAGAGTCCTAGAGGCATCTTTTAAAACCAATCAAGATGTGCTCTAGAATCACTTAAGAAATACGGAATGGAATCTCGTGACAATGTGGATACTCCAATGGTGGAGAAATCCAAACTGGATGAGGATACACAATGGAAAGTCGTTGATCCTACACATTATCGTGGCATGGTTGACACCCTTATGTATCTAACATCCAGTAGACCAGACCTTGTATATGCTGTCTGTATGTGTGCTCGATATCAGGCACGGCCTACCGAAAAGCACCTACATGCTGTAAAAAGAATCTTTCGGTACCTAAGAGGAATCGTCAATCGGGGACTATGGTACTCGAAGGATTCTGCTATTGCTCTAATAGCTTTTGCAGATGTTGATCACGCGGGTTGTCAAGATACAAGACGTAGTACATCTGGAAGTATGCAATTATTGGGAGACAAACTTGTTAGCTGGTCATCAAAAAGGTAGAAAAGCATTGCGATATCTAGTACGGAAGCTGAATATATAGCCTTGAGCGGCTGTTGTGCTCAAGTCCTATGGGTGAGATCATAACTTACCGACTATGGCCTTGGATTCAATAAAATTCTAATGTACTGTGATAACAAAAGCGCTATTGCCTTATGCTGCAACAATGTTCAACATTCTCGATCAAAACATATCGACATCAGATATCACTTCATAAAAGAGCAAGTGGAGAATGGAGTCTTCGAGCTTTACTTTGTTAGAACGGAATACCAGTTGGCGGACATCTTCACCAAGGCTCTATGTCGAGAAAGAATTGAATTCCTTATCGACAAGCTTGGGATGAGAAGTTTTACTCCTGAGACTCTGAAAGAACTGGCAGATGAAGCTGAAGAATAGTGGTGGTACCTATTCTTATATCCTCTGTACAATATGTATATATATATGATCACAAAAACACAAAAAAAAATTCATTTTTTATAAAATTTTATAAAAACAAAATACAAAATTAAAAAATCAAAAAAAATATAAAAATATGAATTTCTGGCATG
>BQNB010043375.1:0-45545 GCA_026074375.1 Tanacetum coccineum
ACAGAACGCAAGGAGGAAATAAAGTAGAAGTCTAGCATTGATCACCGCACGCAGGAAATAGCCCACGGGCAATATCATACTAGACTGGGGGGACTTGATGACGTATAATGGGTATACCAAGCCTCTGGGCTTGGGCCACATTATCGCTTGGGCTTTTTGGCTAAAACTATCAATAACAGGCCATGGTAAAGCCCAATCCCGCGTGGGCTTCGGCCCCGAACCTAGCGATCCGTCCGCGGATCCACTTGTAGACGATCCGTCTGCGGATCCACCTATAAGACGATCCGTCCGTAGAACATCTGCGTCCGTATAACACGATTGACGCGGACCCTTGCCCGACAAGGGACGCACTCCGGCCACTACTAAAGTAACCGAAATACTAGGAAACCCTAGAACTAGACACCTATAAATAGGGGTCACAGTACATCCCAAAAGGTACACAATTATTCTTATTCTATCTGACACATACTCTGACAATATGAATACTTACTCTCACGCCGGAGTCTAATCGTGGGGTCCGTCTCCACGGTAAGGCTAACGGTTTACCTTTAATTGTGCAGAAAATCATCACTTCTCTTACTCTAGTACAAGATCCAGCATCCAAGTCACTTGAAGACCTGACCCGACAAGAGACTTGAGGCACTTTACCAAACCCGACACGAATTTTGTACTACTGAATGTCAACAACGACTTGGTAATGTACTAATAATTTGGCCTTTCAAAGTAAACGTTATATGATGTAAGGTCAACCAACTAGTATCGAACAACTCACAAACAGATCACAAACTTCCGCCGTGATAACACAGGGGGGGAATGGTTCCCAGGGTTCTTGAGGACCCTAATGTCTGAATGAGGTTCTTAGGGAAATTGTGCGACAAAAATTATCACCAACTCTGCCGGCACATCGCGCGAAAAGATGCAAAAAGAAAAAGAGCAGAAAGACAAACTCAACGCGGTGAAAGCACGACTGATCTACGGTGAAGAATCCGGAATTAAGATAAGAAGCCGTGAAGAATCGCACTATTCTGAATTAACCAAGACACAACGTAGCTCGATAAACGAACCCCAGAAGAGGGGAGGGGCTGCCGTGAAGGGGGGGTGGGGGGGGCCCCGAAGCCCTTCACCACCATGAGCCACTGTCATTCAAAGGCTTAAACGAACAGATCCCCGTCACCGTGGCCCAGGCCACTGAAAATAAGGAGGTGTGATTTCAAATGGTTGGGAAGAAAGGATCATCTACATCCGCGCTGTCCTGATAGTCTTCAGACGAGGTCCCCGATACAAAAGAAATGAAGTAGAAGCAAGAAGGCGTCAACAAAAGGAACACCATCCGTACACAGCCATATTCAAAAGTTAATATAGTAGAAGAGGGGTCTTAGATCTAAGTACAAGATAGGCAGAGATCGAACACCTATGAAGATGACCTCTCCCAGCCTTGGACATGTGAGGAAAGAAACCCTTTCACACCGAACGAATCCGACGTTTTAGTCTCACCGAGTGACTAGGAATGCCCAGTCATGTCAAATACATACGATGGACAGTGGATATCCGGAAGTATCACACAAAGTTATTTCAAACGGAGTACCGCAAAAAACTGAAGGTTGGTGCAATGCCGACATGGTGTCACAATGTTCAACTCAAACCCTCTCAACCGGGAACGCCAGAGTTTGGTTTGACAAACTACCAAAAGAGTCGATCGATAGCTATGAAGATCTAAGGACAGCGTTTAGGGAAAACTATCTTCAGCAAACAAAGCATATCAAGGATCCGGTGGAGATACACCACATCAAGCAAAGAGACGGAGAATCTACGGAAGACTTCATGGAAAGATACAAGGCAGAAGTCCTAGACGTAGAAGGAGCTCCGGAATGCATGAGAATCTCCGGGTTTATGCATGGAATAACCCACCCGGGGTTAATCAAGCGTCTATATGAAAGAATTCCGAGATCTATGGACGAAATGTATAGAATGACTACGTCCTTCCTACAAGGGGAAGTTGCTGCACTCAGTCACGGCCAGAGAAAAGCACCTTCGTCCTGGAAACCGTCAGAGGGGGGGAACAAACCGAATTTCAAGAAAGGCTTCAAAAACAAACAAAGACCGGATCGTAAGCCAGATAGATTCTCACTCCTTACAAAAACGCCAAAAGAAATTTTCGCTCTGGAAAAAGGAAAGTTCAAAGCTCCACCCCCAATGGTAACTCCTGTGGAAAAAAGAGATCCGAACAAATACTGCGAATTTCATTCTGATACTGGACATAGCACAGACGAATGCATGCAGCTGAGAAAGCAAATAGATGAAATGATCAAGGCCGGAAAATTGTCGCAATTCATCAAGGAATTAAAACAGAACGACAAGCCGAAAGCACCGAAAAAAGGGGAAGCGTTCGGAAAGGATAAACCTCTGACTATACTAATGATCCAACCATGGGAAAGAATTACCAAACCTAGGATTACCCAAAGCTTCTCTCCGGAGACGGCCATGTCCTTTCCACCCCTGAGGGAAGAAGGCGGGACGGAGGGCCCGATGATCATTGAAGCCGACATAGGCGGACATTTTGTGCATAGGGTATATATTGACGGCGGAGCATCCTCAGAAGTCTTGTATGAACATTGCTTCATAAAACTTCGCAAAGAGATAAGGGATCAGATGGTTCCGGCCACCACTCACCTTATCGGATTCAGTGGAGAGACCATTTGGCCACTGGGCCAGATAGCCTTGCTAGTAAAAATTGGTGATGAAACACACTCCACCTCCGCATGGATGAACTTCATGGTTATCAGATCACCATCCCAACACAATGCAATTATAGGCAGGCCGGGTATAAGGAAAATCCGCGCCGTACCATCAACAGCACACGGAATGTTAAAATTTCCCGTTGAAGGCGGCACGGTAACACTACAGAGTAGTAGGGTCATTCCTATGGAATGGAATGTGCCTATAATCTCCGGACATAGCACCTAGTCCCTCCAGCACAAACCAAGTACTTATGGAAGAGAAAATAAATATAGCAATCCACCCGGATACACTTGAACAGACGTTGCCAAAGGATCAATCATTAAAAGAAAATGACTTAAAGAACTATGTTCCTTGCTCAAGAGACTAAAACTGGATATTTCGCCTGGAAGCCACGCTGATATGACGGCGTACCCACGAATCATCGCGCGCAGCGAAATCGCCGCGCGCGAGTACGGCAAATCGTCGCTGATCGCGGATCGGCGCGCGCGGGACGGACACGCTGCGGCGGATCGGCGTCAGATCGCGAGCGCAAGTCGCGGTCCGCGACGAGTCGGCGGGGGGTCCGTGCATCAGCGCGCGAATCGTCGTGCGCGTCGCGATCGGCGGCGGCTGCAGCGCCGGTCCGGGGCCGCGCGCGCAGTAGTTTGTATCGCGACGCGCGGCGCCGCGAGTTCGTCGCACGGCCAGGTACGGCGGCGGACGATCCGTCGACGCAGGGCAAGCATCGCCGTCGGGCGAGGCCGACGCTGCGTCGCCGGAGGCCCGAGTCTCGGCGAGCATCCGCGCGAGGCAAATCGGCGTGACCTCGCGCGCGGTCGGGGACAGCGGTCGCGGCGCCCATACGCGCAGCGCGACGAGGACGCGCCGGTACGATCGTCGGTAGCCATCGGGGACGTACCGCTCAGATCGAGCGGCCGCACGAGCTCGCGTCGGCGTCGGACGGGGCGGTCAGGGCGCCGAGGCGATCGATCGCAGCGCTCGCCAATCCCGCGCGGGGAAGGCGCGCAGTCGCGCGATCGCGAGTACGGCTTGGGTCAGCCGGCGCGGGCGCGCCACGGGGATCGCGGCCGTCGGCGGGAGTCATATCGAGCGCTCTCAGCGCGCGCGTCGGCAGCGCGCTGCGTAATACAGCGTCACGGCTTCGTCGCGCGTCGTTGCGTCGGCGTCGGCGCTGCGCTGGCGCCTCGCATCTCGCGCGCCGTCGCGAGCGGCAGTCAGACGGCGGCGGGAGCGTCTCGCGCGGAGCAACCGATTGAAATATCCGGAAGGATATTCACCAGTCAAGCAAAAGAAAAGAAGAGAGTCACCAGAAAGAAATAAGGCAAACCAAGAAGAAGTGGAAAAATTAGTGACGCTGGAATAAGAAAGGATGGTCCATTATCACAGTAGGCTATCTAATCCGTAATGGGTCAAAAATCATGACGGACTTGGCGAATGGTGTGTGGACTTCATAGAACTTAACAACGCATGCCCCAAAGATGTTATCCATTACCCGGAAATAGGCTGGAAGGTGGAGTCCCTAGCTGGGTAAACTCTTTAAATGTTTCTTGAATCATACAAGAGTTACCACCAGAGCATTAAGATGGCAAAAGAGGATGAAGAAAAAACGCGTTCATAAACAAGGCAGGAAAATTTTGCGTGATTCTAAAAATGCCGTTCGGTCTAAAAAATTCCGGATCCACATAAATCAACAACGATTAGTGATTAAGGCATTCAAAGGCAAATTGGACAGTACCTGAGGTATATTTCCGATGACCTGGTGTATAAAAAGCCGCACGGAAAAGAAATCATCCGAGACATAAAGAAACATTTTCAAACCCTTCGACAATAAAACATGAAATTGAACCCAATAAGGCTCTTTCGGAATGCATGAAGGAAACTCTTAGGCTCAAAGTAAGCACCAACGGTGGAAAGCATGTCCAATAAAGCAGACGCGGTCCTCACTTGCCATCTCCGAGATGCATCGCAAGGACGTGCAGAAGCTCAATAGAAAATTAGCAAGTTTAAACAGATACCTTGTCAAAATCAGCAGAAAAATCGTTACCATTTTTCAAAACCTTGAAAAACTGCACAAAAAGAGCGATTTTCAATGGACACCAGAAGCCGAAGAGGCCTTCAAGCAAATGAAAAAGCTTATTGCAGAACTCCCAACACTTACCGCTCCAAAGGAACGTGAGAGTTAATCATATACTTGGCTGCAGCAAAAGAAGCTATTAGCGCGGTAATTGATGACGGACAGAGAATGCACGCCAAAAACCATGTAAAATTTTGTAAGCCGCACTCTACGAGGCCCCGGAAGTCAACTATAACCCCTATGAACAAGTGTTTGTTAGCCTTGCTCAGTGCAAGCAAACATTGAAAAGAACTTCCAAAGCACACACGGGTCTTGAAATAACAAATCAACCGATAAAGCAGCTGTTGTCAGTTTGGAATAATCTAGGAAGAATTGCGAAGTGAAGATCGGCTAGAGATGGATACACATCCATACAAACCAAGGACCGCAATCAAAGGCCAAATATTGCTGATTTATTTGGACGACCGGAAGAAGAGTCACCGGACGAACATATGGCGGAAACCGGAAGGTGCTACCGAAGCCGTGGACATTGTTCATAAGAAGCCTCGTCCGTGCGTAGACGGCTCTGGGCAGGTCTGATATAAACCAAATCCGAAGGGGCAGAATTTACATATGCCCATTGAGATTAGATTCGCGCCACTAACAATGAAGCGAATATGATGCACTAATTAGCCCGGTCTCCGGATCGCCAGAAAAAACGGGTATAAAAAACTTGCAAGAAATGTTGAACTCAGACTTGAGGCCGAATTAGGTTAACCGCTCTTATACACCACCAAAGATCAATCATGGTCCATACTTAAACAAAGTAAAAACACTAGCAAAAGAGCTTCAAGGTATTTTCCATCAAACACATACTACGAAGTGAAAACAAGAATGCAAACGCCCTGAAGCAAGATCGCGTCACAAGCTTTCGCGCATCCTTAAACAAACAAAGTGCTCATGGAAGAGTTGAAGGAAAAATCCATACACGAAAAGGAAATACTTGACATAGTGGAAGAAGATGGTAACACATGGATGACACCCATAACGTGATACCCTGACAAAAGAGATCCTTCCGGAGGATAAAAAACGACGAGGGCGTACGTCGAAAAGACGGTCAGGTAGACGCAAAGATTCAACGGAACCCTGTACAAAAAGTCTTTTTAGGACCAAGCTTCGTGCGTCGGACCACTTCAAGCGAACTATGTCTTAAGAGAAATACATGAGGGGTCGTGCAGCATGCATTCCGGCCTAGATCTTGTTAGCGCCAACGTAAATCCAAGACAGGATACTACTGTCCACAATGCCTATGAGATGCAATGAACTTGATAAGGGAGTGCAATGACTGTCAAATAACACCGTCCCGTCCAATAAATTCCGCAACAAACTTGAACCCCCATACGCGTCTCCGTGAGCCAATTTTATAATTGGGGAATAGACATGAGCCCGACCTTCCCGAAGGACCGGGTAAAGTCCAAAATTCTTAAAGTTTTTTTGCTATCGATTACTTCACTAAATAGATTGAAGCAAAGCCCGACGCAACCGCAACCAGTAGTCAAGTGAAGAAGTTCGTATGGGACAACATTGTCTGCAGATTTGACCTACCAGGGGAGATCATATCAGATAATGGAAAGCAGTTCCGCGACAATCCATTCAAAGATTGGTGTGAGAAACTGTGCATCCGCAAATGCTTCGCTCCGGAAACATCCAGCAAGCAAACGGTTTTAGTTGAAAGAGCAAAATATAAGTCTAGGAGAAGGAATAAAGGCAAGGCTTGATAAAAGAAGCAGGGATTGGATATAAGAACTTCCGCATGTCCTATGGGCTCACCGTACAATGATCAAGTCAAGTAACGGGGAAACACCTTTCTCATTGACATACGACATGGAAGCTGTCATCCGGGCAGAATAGGCATTGCCAACCTACTTCGTGTACCGCAGAGATAGATCAAGCTAAAAACAACGAAGCTTTGGGAATCAACTTAGACCTAATAGAAGAAAGAAGGGAGCAAGCAGCCATACAAGAAGCAAAAAGCAAGAAAAAGATGGAAAAATATTACAACTCAAGAGTCCGGCTGAAACGCCTTCAAACCGGTCGAAATGGGTCTACCGCAACAGGAACAAGTCATGCCAAGGACGGAGTAAACTTGGACCCAAATAGGAGGGACCATATTAAGTATAAAGAGGTCCTTGGAAATGGGAGCTTACAAACTAAAAGACCGCAAAGGAAATACGGCCAGGACAAAGGAAACATAGTGTAATCACAAAAAATTTATATTAACATAAATGTAGAATATCGCCCGGGCAAACATGATGCACCCGCAGGGCAATATCTTATTTATTCGTCATCTATGTATATATTTTGAATTTTCAATTAAAAATGGTGATTTAGCTACCTCTCACAAGTTTTAAATTTTAAATTATCTTAACTTTGCAAAGTTATATTAATTGTTTAAAACATCATGCAATAGGAGCCATCTCCACAAAAATAATATCCCGAATAATAACGGTTGAGCAACCTCAAAATTAGCTCAGGCGCATACGAGGTATTGCAAGCCCCGCGCCGGCAGAATAACCCACCAGATTCCATAAGACAATCTATTTACGAACGTACACAGTAATAGATAAAGATAGCAAATATATCAACCAAAAAACTGTTTTACGGTGGCGGAACCTACAATGAATCCGTCCAGAAAGATATTGAAACTTACACAGTTAATGTCAATTTTACAACAAAAGCCGCAACGGCCAAATACGGCCACGCCAACAAAACAACCATTATAGCAGAACCAACATGCGATCACGGCAGAATACTCAAAACGAAGATCATCAAACTGAGGCATACAAACCACACTCCCCAAGTCTTCATCCGTATCCAAAGCTTCAACGCAGGGGACAACCGAGGAAGTGCTAGCCTCACCCAGCAAGTTCCGAGAAAACAAAGGGTGAGAAACTATATCTAGCATCAACTGACGGAGAGCTGAGGCGGCCTTTTTTGCGCCTTCGCACGTGTGGAACATTAAGAGCGCAAATGACAAAGAGTCTCCCCCCAACAAGTAACATCATTTCACATCGCATGATAGATTGGGACGGAGAGTTGCTCGAGGCACGGCTGAAGATAAGCAGCTTCAGGGAGATTTGCCAAAGGTCCGTCCAGCAGAAAACAATCTAAGACCTCATCCATCCCGGAATTCTTCTTGGACTTTAACAAGCGAACCAAGGGAAAATCCACCCCTTCAAGAGCTTTTACCGCGTCAAGATAATTGTTCTTCACAGTCTCAGGATTGTATGCCTCAACGGCGGAAAGTAGAGTCCCAGCAATACCATGCTCGTGCCCAGCCGCCAAACCTCTTGCCTACCTAATCCACACACATCTAAAGCAAGACCCAAAATATCCTTGGTACTCAGGGGACTGAAACATTTAACCACAGCTAAGCCCACCCGTGAGTAAGCACCTTCTCCGTCAACCGGCTAGAGCAGTCAGGTAAAAAGGGTAAAATTCACCCTCCAGCGACCGAAATAACACATCCTCACGTGCGCCTCAAGATCGGTCCACGCGATTGTAAACTCCTGAGCTTGTTCTTCCTAGCTGGGCATCCATCTTCTCTTTAAAATCACGAAAAAGCGAATGAAGGAGTTAAGAAACCTACAAGGATAAGAAGTTTAAAAAAAACCGTACACAAGAATCAGCGATAAAAAGATCAACTCAGAGTGGCAAGTCCATCTCTTTCGGAGCACAAGGAAGAAATCACGCTCCTGGCCTCGATCACAGCAGCTTGAGAGTCATCAAGCCGGACTAAGAAATTGAAGCAACGGAATCAAGGAGGGAGAATGTCAGTATCCATCTGGAAAACAAATTCTTTAGAGCCGACACCTCCGCCGCTCAAAAGGGATTTATCCGCAGCCAAAACGGAAACCTGAACAGGATACAAGAACCTCCGCCGGGACTCCGTCTCCTTCTCCTCCACAAAAGACTTCAGCCTAGGCAATGCTCAGAATCCTTTCCTCTAAAGAACCCTCGAGCAAACATACTACCTCGAAGCTTCTCTTTAAGTTCCAGCTCATGTTCAGCACGGGACCTCACCTCCGACCCAAGACATATCTGTCGCGCCGCTCCCACATTAAACTCCGCAAATAATTGATCATAATCCATATTGCGGAGTGTGGAGAAAAAGCTAGGGGGAGCGACACGATCAACCAACGTTCGACAGGAAAAGCCGTCATCTAGCAGAGAGTCGTTGGTTATGTTCCAGCGAGGAATATACCAACGCTTGGCCATCTCAGAAATTCAAAGACAGGCCGCTCATAGAATGAGTCGGCCGACTCCTCCGACGACTCCGGCTGGGAAGACCCGCCCACGCCCGACGTAGGTAAAACAAGCGTCTTGCCCCGGCTAGAAGTCACAATATCTCTATGTACACAAGGGCATCCGCAGCGCAGGAACTACAAAAAAAAATGTTTAAATACATAACAGAAAAAATCAAAGAAAAATGCAAGCACGAATGTACCAGTCGACATGTACATGTGGGGATTCCGCTGTGAGAAGAAGCCCCTAATAAATGGAACCATCCGGGAGGGCCTATATAAGCCACAGACTTAGCAAGCGAACTTCCCACCTGTCCCAGAGCTATGCTAGGTTGATCTAATCCTCAATCTTTTTTTAGCAGGAAAGCGGTCACTCGCTTTAAACAACTTCGTTCACTTGCCTTCTCCGGCTGCCTCGGCAAACATCTTTCCTCAGCCACAGTCACATCAAATTCTGGGTCTGTTGGATTCAAAGAAAGCACTCTCCGGAATAACATTATCTTCAACAACATTCCCTTCCACGGAAGGAGCAGAAACCTCAGCACCAGCGCCAGAGCCACTACCGCTTGCTTGATGTGCCGCAGCAGGAGCATCCAGGGAAACAAAATAATGCTTGAATACTACAAACAGATAGTTCCACTATGCTCCTCCCTTTCTGAACTTCTACCGCATGCACCTTTCCGGGGGACAGCATCCGCTATAGGTCAAGCAAGCCCATGACTGCCAAAATAAAAATCAAGACTAAACACCATACACACAAAAAACATAAAAAAAAAGGGGTGAAAGACATTTCCACAGGGCCAAAGTATTTTTCACCACCCTTTCTATCAGGTCCATCAAAGCGGATAGGTAATTACTTTCACCAAAAGGGATAGTAAGGACTTAAACCCACAAGACTAAAAAGCATTCCGGATACCGCCGAAGGGAGCTTTAATAGAAAAAGAATCCGAACAGCCTTGCCTATGACGATCAGTGAGATGGTGACCCGGGATCCTACTCCAACACGTCCCCCATTATACAAAGGAACGGAGATAGTAAACACTCAGGGAATCAACCCAGAAAAAATGGAGTCCGCCATTCTTAATAGAATCTGGAGGCTTCGAGAAGACAAGAAGGGTCCGATAAGAGAACGTTTCGCAAATGAAAACAATCCGTCACTATACATACGCGTATAAAATGCACGGAAAACAGATACCGATGGGCCAAGTTCAAGTACGCGCGTCAAAACCTCGAAATGCGATATACGAGCAGCACCAAAGGGGGATAATTTGAGAAATATGTATACGGAAATAATTGAGGACGGATACGAAAAATTTGTGTACAAGGAAATCCATAGCCAACAATAATCAAATCACCTATTATAGACACTTACCACACATTACCCGTCCATGAAAATTGGTGATAGATCCTATCTCCCGCCCCAGTCGCGGTAGGATGAACTTCATCGGGGATAAAATAACTATCAGCAAAGCTCTCTATCCACATTGCCTCAGTAGGTCATAAAAAGTTAATTAGCCATTTTGAAGAAACAACCAAATAGATGCTAACCTGAAATCTAGAAAAATGAAAACTAGGAAGAGACGCAACAGGAGTTAGAGTTAAAAGGCTAATAAATTAACAATGAGTGAAATATTTCTTGAAGATGAAAAAAACATAAAAAAAAGGGTAATTACACTTTGGGATAGGTTACTCCTGACCGATACTTGGATGACACCACGTGTGTGCCCACTGGCCTAATCGACGAAAAAAAAGCACATGGAAACTGTGAAAGCATGCCAACAAATCCTAAGATAAAAGGACATCTAAACGCTCCACGTAATTGAAGCGTCACCAACTCAAAAACATACACACAAAAAAAAAACAGACGCAAGGAGGAAATAAAGTATTAACTCTAAGCATTGAACACTCGCACGCAGGAAATAACCCACGGGCAATATCATACGAAGACTGGGGGACTTGATGACGTATAATGGGTATACCTAGCCATCTGTGCTTGAGCCACAATATCACTTGAGCTTTTTGGGCTAAACCTATCAATAACAGAGCCATGTAAAAGCCAACCTCGGCGGTGGCATACGGCATCCGAACCTAGCGATCACGTCCGCGGGATCACCTGTAGACATCCGTCCGCGGATCAAGGGACTGGTCGTAAGACGATCCGTCTGCGGATTCACCAATAAGACCGATCCGTGCCGCAGGAACATCTGCCGTTCCATTAAACACGATTGTCGCGGACCCATGCCCGACAATGGGACCCACTCCGGCACTACAAAAAGAAACCGAAATACTAGGAAACCTAGTACTAGACCACCTAAAATAGGGGACACAATTATTCTTATTCTCTCTGACACATAACTCTGACAATAAATAATACTTACTCTGACGCCGAGTCTAATCGTAGGGTCCGTTCCCGCACGGTAATTCTAACGTTTTTACTTTTAATTATGTGCAGAAAATCATCACTATCTCTTGCTCTATTAACAAAAATCCATCATTACATTTCACTTGGAGGCCCGACCCACAAGGTATTTCCGGCACTAGCAAACACCACACGAATTTTGTACTAACACATCTTATTCTCCTAAAGCATAAAATTAATCGTTAGCATCAAATACAAAAACCAACAGTATGTATTATTAGAGTGGTTTTCAGAATGGATTATAAGCTAACTTATACATTATTCTAAGGAGAAGCGAGTGTGTGGCTGTAGGGATTACCAAACTTAGGTGCGGAACCAATCAAAACTACACCGTTATGATACGAACGGCACACCTTCGATTAAATGTTTCAATACCATTGCTATTTGACTGAAAGGACTATGAACCGCAACACCCGTTTCGTCAAATGAACTGTACAAACCAAAGTGTTCAGTTTCCAAACGAGTGTACCTTTTTTATTGTTTATGACTTATGCAGGATTACCCAAACACTGTATTTAAATTGAATAAGTTAAAACTGTAAGTGGCACGAAACATCAGCATGGCAACTCGAATGCAAACCAAATGATGAGAAGACGAGAGTTTAGACAAGCTCTAACGATTCCAACGAAATTCAAATATTATTTTCACCTTATATTCTTCATGTAGAATCTTGAATAGTGACATGATTTATGTTTTAGTGACAATGAGATGTGAATACGATTGTGGTTGTCCTTTAGTTGAGACGAAGGCAACGAAAGTGCTCTTGGTTTCTTCATGGCCAATTCAACAGGGATCCCGTGCAGACTTGGTTTCCCCGAGATCCATATGAACTGCATAAAAAGAGAAAAAATTTATAAAAACGAGGTTCAGATTAGTTAGAATTTTCGTTTTCAAGTAATAAAGATTAGTCAAAAAGACCGACCCTGTTGGTTGGGAATATTTGACTAGAGCATTCATTCGTCAGGTGATATCATTGCTTCCAAAGGTGCATCGACCTGATTAGATCAAGAAAGAAAGAAAGATCGCAGTGTTACTAGTTTATGTGAATCATCAAAATTAATTCACTAAGTCTAGAAACATATAATGAACAATTAATGAAAAAGTAAAGCTAAGTTGCAAGATTGGGGAGAAATAGAGCAATGTATTAACTTTCAACACAGTTGCTTCTATCCTTGCATCAATGCAAAATTATTGGGCCACAGTTTTTCTACTAACCTAAGACAAAATTTATTAATGAAATCAACAAAGTTTGTTGAAAGGGTTTTCTATGTGTCAAGGGGAATTAACAACAAGGAAGGCAAAGTGTCCTTGGGAAAGTATATGCAAGCCAAAAGATCAAGGTGGTCTAGGAATAAAGAACCTGCAAATATGGAATGAAGTGTTGATCATGAAACATCTGGGGAATGTGGCTGCTAAAAAAGATACATTGTGGGTTAAATGGATTAATGTGGAGAAGTTAGAAGATAGAAGCATATGGGAAGTAACATGTGAAAGTAACTGCAGTATAGGATGGAGGAATTTGTTTGACTTAAGGGACAAGATAAAACAACATGTGTACTATAAAATAGGCAATATTCAATCTGTGTCTGCATGGTATGATAAATGGAGTGTAGTTGGTCCTACTTAGTCACTTGACCAGTTCTTGTTATCCAAACGGCTTCATCTCTTAAATCCTTTTCCAGTTGTGAATCTGACTCAATGCTGGAAATCTACTCATCCATTCATTGGGCCAACACCAACTTCCATTTTGAATCAAACTAGCCACAGTACAATCATTTTGCAGCCTAGCATCATAGATCATTCTTGTAGTAATAAACTCACTCAAAGAGTACTAATGCAATATTTTTTTATGGAAAGATATGTGCAGTGAAGGGCCTAATGAACAAGGTTGATGACCCAAGACACGATAGCATTTGGAAGACGCTAATGAAATAATAGAAGTGCACTTTGTGCAATCAATGTCCTATTTCACACAGTCAAACCTTTTCTTTGCATGTCCATCACAAATATTGACTGAGTGAAAGCTGAAAAGATAGAGAAATAAAAAGATCAACAGCAAGCTGAAATGACCTTTGTTGGGGGGGAGGAGATGGCTAAGATGAATACTAACAATAACACTGGAGTATAATTAGAGAGCTAGTGAATATTACTTCATTTGGCATGAAAGTAATACCAAGAACACGTTTTAAAGCATGTAACGAATGAAGCTACTCTTGTGTTGTGCAGCTAATCAAAGATACAATAAAACTGAGAATGATGAGTTTTATTGTCAAAGAATCCAAGAATGTTAAAGAAGTTGAAATAATATGGAATGTGCAGTTAAGAAAGAGTTAGCCACAAGCAGTATAAGGATTAGTTACTGTTTATAATTGTACATCTGTTTGAATATGCTTCCTGATTTGTATGAGTATAGCATAGTATAGATATTTTGAATGCTCTGATATGTATAGGCAGTTTTTAAACTATATATGAAACCTATAAATTCCCCCACGTACCATGTTTAGAAATGTGACGGAGTGTTGATTGGGGTTGCCTGATAACAGCAGCAATAATAAGCTCGTCAAATGAGCTTTTTTATCAAATAGGCTCAGATTCAAAAACCCTCCGCCGACAGTTAACATCCAGTGATCTTCACACCACCCGAGTTCAATCAATTTGTGGCTGAGGTAGCATTTGGAATACGCGCTTTAAAAAAAATCCCTGAAACAATACAAACTCTTACTCTCTGTAAGAAACATATCCTCGATCGTATATAGCATACAAATATGATAATGATTTGATGAGTTAACCTAAGAAGCTGAGCAATAGAGGTTCTGAACTTACTATTCGAGACATTAATTGTCTTGTTTCCAAGCTGAGCTCTCACCCGTGGAAAACAATTGATATTTAGAATCTAATACAAGTAACTACGGAAACACAGGATTAACCTACCTGAATTTTCTTTAAGTCAGCATGCAAGTCTCCTTCCTCTTTAAGTGTTCTCTCATACATCTCATCAATATTAGACCTCACAACAACCCCGTTACTGTGAGATTTAAAAAAAATGGGTAAGTTAGTTTAATGAAAAGAACCAAAGTGAAGAATAATAAAAAAAGTCTTACAAATTACTTCTCTTTCTAAATCTATGGCTTGCCTCTCGGGCTTTTCAGTGGGTCATCCTTCTAAAGTCATATAAGTGTTCTTTTTTTCCAAACTTGGAATGTTCTTGATTTATCCACGGATCTTTAGCAATCATGCTATCTCATTAGTGAATATGAGGTTCTCTAACCTAACTTTGTGTTTTCGGTAACGACACTGGATTAGATCTGTTTTCGTCTTAAACACGCTCCTCTATGAAATTAACCTTCAATGCAAGGATTCTCCCTGAGAAGTTTATGCATTCCCATCGGGTAACCATCCTGACTTGTCACAGGGCTGCTATTTGAGCCGCTTTTGCATTATCCAGATCGAGATCTAAGATGGGAAACTTCCCATCCCTGATGTCATCAGCAGTGCGAGATAACTCTAACAGATATATTCCCATTTTTCATCTGACGCCCCTAATTCTTTCAACCTTATTGGTCTAAGTCTCCTGATTCTCTTGATTAGATCAAAAATCTTTTGAATGCCTGAAAGTGACGACCTGTGTTTTTCCATTTCTTTTCGCTTTTTCTTTGTGAATACCATCAAATTCATTGAAAACCATCGGACGAAAATAAAGGACATACTGCCTTGGAAATCATCCCAACCTCGCCTTTTAGCTTTTTTGTTGCACTAGGGCAAAGCGGTCTGACACTTGGAGACTGCTGCGTCTAAGGTGTCAAGCGTTTCTTGCAGCGTGTCCACTTTAGTGCGTTCCTCTGTAAATCTACGGTTTGCATCCACTTGAGCAGGTCCAAGTTCTTCAGCTCGTTTCTGCAAATAGGCTTCAGCTTCTTGGCCCTTGCAAATATTAGAAACTTACATAAGTTATATATTGCTTGTACATTAATAAGATAAAAAAAGCAGCAGCTAACTTACATTTGATAATAAATCCGAAGTTGCAGTAAGTTCACACTGATTATGTGATAGCAGACGCGCAAAATCATACAGTTCAGTTTGTCTTCTGTCTTCCACAAGGAAGGGTACGTTCTAGGCGCTCGCTTCTTGAGTAGCTCTAACTCAATGCTTACAATTGCCGATTCGTGTTCATACAATATATTCTGACATGTTTTGGTCAGTGCACTTCCCCCGCCTTCCATTTTGTTATATAAAATCTCGATGTGCCCCTGAATAGTTTTATACTTTTGAACAAATGTCTGCAAGGACGCTTGAATACCAGCTTCTCTTGTGATCAGTTCCACCAAATTCAGCCTTTTGGAAGCTAAGTCTTTCTTTAATGACCCTATTCCTGCAGCGTCTTCAAGATACAGCAACTGTTGTTGGGATGACATCTGCATAAATCCAGTTATGCGTCCAGGAGATATGTACTTCAAGGACCAAGATGAGCAATCGATACGTAACTCTTCGTCTCAGATAGGTTGTATTCCCAGCTTCACAGAGTACACGGTGTGCCAACCAGCTTGAAACTGTCCAAAAATTGTACTGTAATAAATTAATTATAAAAAAAAATAATAACAATAAGAAAACATTAAATGCAGAAAGTCACCAAACGTGTGAAAGTGAGCTCTTCATTGCAATTTCGGAATGGTTGGGGAAGCCGAGAGCGATCAAATTGATGGAATACGATGGTCACTTTGGAGTCTAGCAAGAGTGGTTCGCTTTGAAAGTACATTTCAGGGCTTGACTCGGGAATAATACCAAGGATGAAAGAGAGAGCGTAGTCTATCATAAGCTTCTGTGGCATATTCAGGTAGGGTAAAACGTTATAGTTGGGATCGAATGGTGATAAAACAGTTTCGACGCAAGACTTTGATCCAGGATCATTTGATGCAGAAATCTGCTCGAGGCGAATCTCTTTGATTATCATGATTGTGGAGCTTTAAAGCAGAAAACGGAACAGATGTCAACAACAATGAAAAGAAACAAATGATCATGCATCATGCCGAAGAGAAAGAAAAATCTTCTATATGAAATTAGGGACACAAAGGGCCAAATGATTCAACGAGATTCTTTTTGGTATCGGCAAGGAATGTATACCGAGTACAGAAAGTTTTTAATTTGAGATGAAGCGTGGGTGAAAAGATAAAAATAAAAAGGGGGTAAGTATTTATTTGCTTTTAAAATTCACTTTTTTTTCATTCGCAAGTGAAAGTTTTTATTTTTATTTTTATCTCCATCTTAATATTATTAATATATACTCCCTCCGTCCAAAAATTATTGTCTCCCGACAAAAAACACACAGTTTAAGAAAAAAGTGCATTTATTATTGTTTTCTCTTTATTACTTTTTGACAGAAAGACAGTTTTACCCTTAGGTAATTAATTTAAGTCTTCTTTCAAGTTTGTAATTATAATTTCAAACAAGGGTAATATAGTAAACTTGATCAAACTTCTCTATCTATTTTTAGTAGTGGACAATTAAATTGGAACATCCCAAAAGGGAAACGTGGACAATAAAAATGGGACGGAGGGAGTAATATATAACACATTTGTGGACAAATCCACTGTCGTTTTGACAGTGGGCCACAATGCTACAGTATCGGGCTCCCATTTTGGGCCAGCCCGATTTTGGGTTTTTTTTTTAAATTTGTATGCACATAAAAAACAATCATAAAACGAAAGAAACACAAAGGTAGGAGGAAAAAAAATATTACAAAAAGTTTCGATTTATTCCATAAAAAAAATACCCGCGGGAAAACATCTCGATACCTAATAACTTTAAAAAAATAATCAGTAATGGTCCACAAACGTTACGAACCCATTCTATTAAAGATAACCATATAGAAAAAAAAAACCCTTTAAACAAGAGGCCCAACCATAAGCCATATAAAAAAAAAATTATTACTAATAGGCACATATGTCGACAAACTAGCCTAAAAATTACATCAAATGTGGCCCAAAAATGTGGCCCAAATAAAAAAATAATACAAAACGGACCCTCAACTTTTAACTATTTACATTTTCTTACACAAAAAAACCCGTAAAGAAAATAACAAAAAAAACAAAGTCAATTTTTTATTGTTCACTAACTTATTTACATTCAAAGCGGCCCAAAAAAAAAAAAAAAAGTATATCCGAACCGTCCATAAAAAAAAATATTCGGGAAAAAATTAAAAATAAATTCCCGAATCATACAAAAAGAGGAAATATCCGGGAAAAAATTAGCCAAAAAAAAACCCAAAAATAGCCTAAAATCTGGCCCAAAGTAAAAAAAAAAAATACAAAACGGACCCTCACCTTTTAACTATTTACGATTTCCTTACACAAAAAATCCCGTAAAAAAATTTACAAAACTATCCCAAAAAAAGAAAATATTCGGGAAAAAATTAGCCCAAAAAAAATTTACAAAATTAGCCCCGCATAACGCATCGCCAAAAAAAAAAAACCCCCGAAACGTAAAAAAAATTATTCGGGAAAAAATTAACCCCGCCGCAACGCGCGGGTTCTTTTGCTTGTTAATTTCAGTTACCATTGTTAAGATGGAAGAGGTTTCCTTACATTGCGGTTTTATACATGATAAAATCTTGGGCTCTGGCAGTTCCATTCGGATACTACGCACATGTCCAGGTATGTACATAGGTTACAAAATAACGTCAAAAACAATATTATCGACTTGGACCAACATATATTGATTTATTTATGTAATTTGTAGAATGCTATCGTGAAGGAGTCATGTTCCTTTCAAGGCGTCACATTTTTTTGACTGCAATGCTCTTGGCATTCTCTATTGTCCTTATATTGTTTAAGGTGAGTGATATAATTGCCTTGCAATGCAAGGGATCTTATCTTGTTATGTTTTTATTGAAAAAATTTCCATTTATTAAGTTCTTGACTTAATCCGATCTTGTTGATATAGGACATTCCCGACATTGAAAGAGATGAGATGCACAGAATTAAGTCACTTGCTTCTTAAATCGGCCCAGAGCTGGTTAGTTAATAAGATTTTGATCATTCGATCACTTTTGCATTAGTCTTTGCTATTAAGAGTTTGATGGGTGTTACAAGAAAATAAAAAGATTTGATTTCTTGATAATAAAATATGTCAAATGATACAGAATTGGTCGTAGTAGTTGACATTTCTTAGTCAACTATAGATTTTTTGAAGTTGCATTTGGCTTTTTGGAATCGCTTATGGTGTAGCTTTTATCATTAGAGCAGCCTCATCATCTATATGTTGCAAATATGTCATGGTAAAACCTTTCGAACATACACATTGTTCATTGGTAGAATTGCTTCCACAATGTTACCTTACGTGTGGTTGTAGAAAAACTACATAACTAAGTTATGCATTTTAACATTGGATTTACAATAGATATTGGGACATTTGGCGACGATTGTAGCACTTTGGGAACGAGCCAAATCAGTGTATACGAAGAGCATGGCGCCTGTATCATCAATGTATTTATTTCTTTGGAAGGTAAATGAAGGTTATGCTCATCGTATGTACTTATTTCTTTGGTAGCTGGCAAGTGATCAGGGCTGATATATCTTTATTACTTTTTGTGTTGCAGCTATTTTATGTCGAATACTTGCTTCTTCCGCTAGTAAGATGAATCATGAGTGCTAACTATATATGAATGAAAGTGTATGTCTATTGCTGTGTAAAGTATCTTCCTTTTAGAACAGTGACAAATCCAGGAAAAGTGGAAAAGTCTCATGAGGGGCTGGCATAATTGCTAACCACATTATCAACGACCATACAATATATGCGTTGTCATTTTTGTGTATTTTTTGGAGAAGACAATATAATTCTAACAAATTAATGTGATCTCAGTGAGGGTATCTTTCCTCTTTAGTTTAATGCCTTTGAAAAACTTGTTCAAAGGTTCACCTTATGATGAATTCAGTCACCGAGTATACGTTTAACACGGGTAAATAGTCCCAAAAATTACAATTTATGTACCAGAAGAATACTAAAATCAAATAAATTAAAAATAATACATAAGCTATGATATAAACAATCCTAATCAACATTCAAAAGGTGAAACAAAACAAACAATTCCTGAAGTTCATATAACGATAAACCGAAATGAACAAACGAATTAAAAAACATAGAGTGAGAGTTATATATAAAGTATGACTCTATACTCTCATATCAATGGAATTGTCAATTCATATATTGGTTTGGTGAAACAAAGGTCTCAATGTATTTTCATCTAAAATAGATATTACACCAGTACCTTGGAAC
The DNA here is from genome assembly GCA_026074375.1 of Tanacetum coccineum. NCBI lineage: Eukaryota > Viridiplantae > Streptophyta > Magnoliopsida > Asterales > Asteraceae > Tanacetum > Tanacetum coccineum. The sequence goes on from BQNB010043375.1 coordinate 19,784, forward strand.
TTATACAGAATCCTTTTGTTATTATTATGGTTCTCAAAATCTATCTTGTAAATATCAATTTCATTCCTTATAGACATGAGCAAACTTTCGTTCCCCGTCAAGTGTACTGCCGCAGCTGCGTAAAAATGTAAATTCGGCCCAAAAATTTCAGAAGAGATTATCTAGAAATAACTTAACACTTTGGTCTAATCTCTAAAATCTTCATTCATCCTCCAAAACTCGATACTCCACCTTGAAGAATCCGCTTCTTGAACGTCACACAGCGCACACAAGTGAATGTAGCCTCTTACATCCAATACACTCAAATGATGAAATCTTTAACTTTGATTCTTAAAGGATGGAATAGCTATATATGCGAACTTTTCAGTCTTTGTGTCGAACCTTACAATTTTATTGGCAGCTATTTCACCAGGTTGAGTAGAAAAATAGAGGCTTTCATTCAAACAACTATATGGTTCGTCTAAACAACCAGTATCAATGGAGAGTATATTTGTCTTCTTGACCATCCTCCATGAGTCTAGTTTCAATGAGTATATATAAACCTACTTATCAAGTATAATGCATAAAAGCTTGTAGTCATCATCAAAAGAGGTGTGATACAACCCATGACATGTTTCAGTAGCAAAACAATGCTTATAAGCATTAGCTTTTGACAAGGTATTACAATGTGCTATGGATCCTACCCAAACACTTAACAATATATTGCATGAAGAGTTTCCAAATGGATGTAAAATACTTCATCTTTATTGATTAAGAATCAAAGTATTACAACGTGCTATGGATCGCACAAGTTGAATGACAATGTAGGATTAACCTTTGAACAAGTAAACTTGACAAAGTATCAAGTTTACAAGCGAACTTATATAGACAGATGATAGTATCAGAGGTCTACTGTGTAAGTTCAAAAAAGGAGTAAATGCCTATAATAACAACAACAATAAAAGCGATAACGTTTAATCCTTACAACATTCTCTATTTATACTAATACGAGGTTGCGTCCTTAGTGGGGGTAGTTGCAACGTGTCAAGAAACCAGTAGAGGTTGTACAAGGTATTTAATACACGTCCAATCTTGGAAACTACCCCCATACTTTAGTGAACAGTTCTGTCAACTGTCACTACTTTTACCAACTTCATACTTGGTACAGACAACTCAAATCACCTTTTGTCGCGCCTTTAGGAGATATTGAGTTTCCCGCCTAAACTTCAAAGAACAGCTTAAGCTCAGCTTGTTCTTCTTGAAAGGGTAATAGGATAGTCAGAGTATTGCCACCTCTGAATCTCCTTAGAACCTCAACGTATTCCTTCTACATACCAGCTGATATCTATCACAGCTGACGAGTATGTCTTCCAGTAATCTTCGACTTCCTTGACGATGTATTTGACTCGAATACGTCTGATATTGCTCTCTAAGGCTTTGCACTCAGAGAGTCCTTTCATTACCTCTGAGTCCACCACTTAGTGGTTCTTCAATACTTAGCCTAATTTCTGTTTAAATCTAGGCAGTGATCATTGGGCACTGAATCGACCTAACAATCTCCCCCTATTTGAATATAAATTATGCTAAGTAATTAAATTAAGGTAAGTGAGACACAGCTTCTTCTTACATATAATTAAATAGATAATAGACAAAAAAACTTCATTAAATCATTACATATGTTGGCCCAATCCATCTAAGTTATATTTTACTATATCTCTAGCCTGAGCAACATCATCCCTAGCCTCTATTGTCAGCTCTAATTTTTTGAAAATTTCATCAGCCTCTGAAGTACCCCTCTGAATGGACCTCTATAGTCTAATTAACTGAGCTGTGGTGGCCAGATGGAATTCTTCTTCTCTTTGAAAGACCAAGTCCCAATTCCCGTTGTAGAAGAAAATCCCCGACTCATGTTCCCTGATGACAAGCCCTTGTCTGCCTTCAATCCCTGAGGGAGGAACCAGGTTCCTATGCATTCCATCAACCACTATATTTTCTTTCACAAAGACCTCTTCCAGAATCTCTGAACTTCTTTTCCTTTTCTTATCAAGAGGCGGAGGAATGCCAAGTGCTCTTGCCTGAGTTATGACCCACTCAAATTTGGGTCTAAGGCTTTGAAGAAGTAAGTCATTCGATTTTCCCTTTGACTTGAAAGCCAAAGAGTAAACTTCCAACTATTCACTGAAGCCTAGATTCTTTAGTCTGAATTTGTCATGCACGGTAACATTCAGTGGGTCATTGGCTCTGGTGATCCACATAGTCGCTTCCTTAGAAGAGTTTACTCTGTAACTGATCTTTGTTATTAGCAGCTAATCAGCCCTTTGAGTGATCTAATGATTGTATTCATCAAACATCTTTTGCCTCTTGGCCTCATGCTCAGCCATCTTCTATTTCTGAGCCCTGATTGTAGCAGAGTTCTTCAAGAGTTTCTTCAGAGACTCTTCAGACTTCTCTTTTTCAGCCTTCAAATCAGCTAATCTTTTCATCTCCTTGAGCTAAGCCATGACATCCTCCTGACTCAGTGGTCCCTTGGGAATGACAAAGGACTTAAGATTTAATATTTTAGGAACTAAGCCTCATTCTTCCATGAAAGGCATGGTATCCTTTAATGGTTCTTCAGTAGCAATACATTTCCCTTTAGATTCATCTCTGGGAGGAGTTGGCTCTCTTAGAGGAGTAGGAGAAAAGATGGATGATGTGGTCTTGGAGAGATATTCAGTAAATTGAGCCAGTGTCATTTTGGCAGCTTCAGTGTATTGAGGAGGCTTAGGCATGAGTGTCTTCAGAGGAGTTGAAGATGGAATTAAGAACTTCAGCTTCTTGGCAGGAGGTTCATCATCCTTTTCTTTCTTCCCTAACGTGTCTTCTTCTGAGGTATGAAGAACCAAAGCTTTTTCTTCATTGACAGGGGGAACTTGTCCTGCATTTGGTACAACTTGAGCTGATGGTTGATCCCCCTGAACAATATCAACAGTGGTGGCCCCTGAGTCTTGCTCCCCCTTAGTTTGATCAGGGTGTTAAACATCTTTTTCTTCAGCAGGTGATTCAGGGTTATTTTTCTACCACTTCTCCCCCTCAGCATTAGCCTTTTTAAAGACTTCTGCTGCTTTGAGGAGGGAAACCATGTCCTTAAACATGATCTGAAGATCCTGAATATGTTGGGAGTTTATGTCCATAGTGGATGTACAAAAAGAGAGCTTATCTCGAACTTCTTTCATCCCTTTTTGGACCTTCAGTCAGAGGGATTTGTCCAGATTGGTTTTAATGACCATGCTCAGCTGCCCCTAGAGATTATCAAATTGGTAGATCTCTAGTTTGTTGAAGGCATTAAACTCTTTGTACATTGGTTTTAGAAGAATGTTAGGTAACTGATCTTGTAAGTTCTTTTGAACCTATGCCTCAGCCTGAGGTAACTCCTCTGCAATGGATTCTAAAATAGAACTTTTAATGGAGTCCTTAATCAACTAAGGAAGAGTATATTTCAGAGCATTTGAGAGTAGACCAGGCAGCTATTCTTTGAGAGTGTTAGTAACAATTAAGGGCACAATAGACTGAATTAAATCAGAGACATGCTTGGTTATGCTGGACTCTAGCTGATTAACCTTGTTGCTGAGTAAGCAAAGATCTTCATGAAGATGACCAAGGGGGTCTGATTGAGCTGGCTTATCAGCGGAAGCATGTAAGGTTTTAGTACATTCCTCAAGGACATGATCAGCAGAGTCTTGTGTCTTGAAACCAGTCATAGAGATCATCATTAAGCATGGACCTTAGGTCAGAGAGAGATTCAGAAGCATCTCCTTCCTCAACATATTTAGGAGTAATAACAATTACATCATGATCATCCTGATCATATGAAGAGCTCTGATGGATGAACAATGAACCAGAGATAGTAGCAGCTTGATAGGACTTGATTAGCTTGATCTCTGATTTAGTGTCATAAGGAGACTCATCATTTTCCTGAGCACCCTGAGTCTTTAAATCAGCTTCATCTATTATCTGCTCAAAGGTGACATCCTCAATAGCCACAAACCCAGCATCCTTCACTTCCTCCTTAATATTTTGGTCTAGTACGTCGATAAACTTGTTAGATAAACATTGTGAATTTGTAATGAGGTTGAGTATCACCATTTTCCCCCTAAGAAGACTGGGTGTGATTATCCAGTCCCCTCAAAAGTTTAAAACTTTTGGGACTCTTTTCAGTTGTAAGTTTGTAATATAGGGAAGGATCGCTAGTCGCTGCCCCTAAGAAGACTAGGTGTGATTATCCCGTCCCCTCAAAAGTCTAAGACTTTGGGACTCTTTCCATTGGTTAAGGGGACCTCTGAGTCTGAGTGAGTACAATTCATACAGAGGTCAACTTTCATGCATGGATAGGTTAATCCAGCAAAGTCTAGAGTTTTCAGAGTCAAACATCAGACATTTTCAGCCTTTCAGTATCATCCCTTGAGTGCAGACACAAAGTGTACAAAAGATATAGGAAATTAAGTGCTGACTCTAACTCTCTATTGGGTCGGGGGTAGCCTTTAACTTCACCACTCTTTCTTAGAGAAGTTTGAGAGTGGTTGCTTTCAGTGCCCCTTATATTTAAAATATTTTTACCTTTTCAGCTTTAGTGGCTGAAGGCTGGTTTACTTGCTCCTCTACCAACTCAGAGGCTACTAAACTCTTGGTGGCGTCAGCGGTGGCCACTGTGACCTCAGCGTGCTGAGTCTTAGCGACTTGTTTCTTTGGAAGGATGACCCTGACCTTATATGGAGACTTTGGTTTGGAAGAAGGTGGGATTCTCTTCTTCTTAATCTTCAAGTCAGTTGGTGCTTTGAGCTGAGTGACAGGCTGCACAGAGGCCCTAGACAAGGACTTATTAGTTATGTCATTAGCATTCACCTCCCTAGAGGGAGGGATCAAAGACTGTTCAGGCTCTTCAGAAAGTTTAGCTACTTTTAGCATGTATGAGGTTAAAGGAACTTCAGATGCTAATGGTTTTTAAAAAGAAGCAGTTGTAAAGGTGTTGGGTTTTGTAAGAGTGAGATCTTTACTAATATAACTTCCTCCAATCAATTTTTCAAAAATCAGGGATAAAAACCTTATATAGCAAATATTCGATTCCCTGTTCTTCTTCCTATTTTGAAGCTTATGAATCAAGTCTGAGAAAATAATTGCCCCAATGTCAATCTTCAACCCCTATATTAGACAATATGCAATTGTCTACTGATTAAGGTTCATTTGGTCAGGTGATCCCTGCATCCCACCTAAACACTTGACAATATATTGCATGAAGAGTTTCTAAATGGGTGTAAAATACTTCATCTTTAAGGGTGAAGAATTAACAAGGACAGTGGATGAAAGGGTTGGTTTATCTTTGTCAAATAAACCCAAAGTTGCCATCCCAACCTTTACGGTTTCCTTGGGAGGTAGAGGAATAGCGTCCTTACAAATGGGTAGGCCAATGGCAGATATAAACTCATCTTGAGTAAAGGACAGGGCTTTATCCTACCATGAAAGTGAGAAGGTGATGGTCTTGGTCTCCTCTTCAACCTCTAATGTATACCAAAACTCCTTAAGGTATTCTACATATATTGCGGAAGGTTGAAGGGTTAGGGCTTTATTGATGTAACAGCTCGAGAGAAAACTGAGCATGGGTCGTTATAACTCGTTTAAGTGATCAAGAAGAGCAATAGCATTATTGAAAGCAATTATACCCTCCTCACACCTAAACTTGACCTTTGATGATGGTAGAAGTTGATGTGATTGTTGGGAAGATGATGATTCTGAAGCTATTTGATTAAAACTTTGATTCAGCTTTGATGAAAAGGTTTATGTGAGGTGATAAAAATGGAGGTTTTAGGGTTTTGAGTGAGTGAAAAATGATGTATGTGAAAAAAATAGGTGAACTGTTTAAACCACAAAGAATTTTATAAGTTTAAAAATAAAATGGATTTGAAGTCCGCATTAAATGCGAGTGGTAAAACTGTCACAAAACGTGGGTCCCCATGACCCTTTGAGTACTGTTATTTCCACATTTTCTGAGAATGTTGGTAAAACCTTTTAAGTAAATCTTGAATTAAATATTGAGAATTTTTATCTTTTAACTTGCTAGTTACATTTAAGTTACCTTAAAAGCATTTAATATTCAAGTCAGAGGATCACTTAAATCCTTTTTCATATCAGATACCTGTTTTTCAATATTGAGCATACTCAACTCAGCTACCAATCTAGAAAAGCTAGACTCAGCTAGAGGTTTGGTAAAAATATCAGCCAGTTGCAAACCAGTGGGTACAAAATGAAGCTCAATATCACCTTTTAAAATGTGGTCTCTGATGAAGTGATACCTGATGTAAATATGTTTTGTCCTAGAATGCAACACTGGATTGTTTGATATGACAATGACACTTGTATTATCACAAAATATAGGTACCTTGTCATAGAGAACATCATGGTTAGCCAGCTGACTCTTGATCCAGAGAACTTGAGCACAACATCCAGTAGTAGCTACATACTCAGCTTTAGCTAATGACATTGCCATAGAGCTTTGCTTCTTTGCACTCCAACATACTAACTTTCCTCCAAGTATCTGACAACCCCCCGAGGTACTCTTTTTATCCAAGTTACATCCAACATAGTCTAAGTTAGAGTATGCTTTTAGATCAAAGCCTGATCCTTTTGAATACTAGAGGCCATGATTTGGAGTTCCTTTGAGATACCTAAAAATTCTTTTTACAACAACAAGGTGGGATTCCTTAGGGTTAGCTTGGTACCTAGCACAGAGACATGTGGAGAATTGGATACCAGGTCTGCTAGCTGTGAGGTACATCAGTGACCCTATCATGCCTCTGAACAATGTCTCATTAACAGAGACCCCTAACTCATTAGGGCCCAAATTGTTTGGGGGAAGCATATGGCATTTCACTGAGGCATAGTCATCTAGATCATACTTTTTGAGCAAGTCCTTAACATATTTTTCTTGACAAATAGATATTCCTTTGAAATCTTGTTTTATTTGAAAACCCAGAAAATAAGTTAATTCACCCATCATACTCATTTCATACTTTTTGGTCATCAGCTTTCCAAATTGTTCACTTAATTTTGAATTGGTTGACCCAAAAATGATATCATCCACATATATCTGTCCAATAATAACATCACTCTTAGTCTTATAAGTAAAAAGAGTGTTGTCAATGGTACCTCTGACAAACTTGTGCTGAATAAGGACTTTTGAAAGAGTTTCATACCAGACTCTAGGGGCTTGTTTTAGCCTATAGAGAGCTTTATCTAACTTACAAACATGATTGGTAAATTTACTGCTTTCAAACCCAGGAGGTTGTTGAACATACACCTACTCTAAGATTTTCCCATTTAAGAATGCACTCTTTACATCCATCTGGTACACCATAAAACCTATGTAGGCTGCATAAGCCAGAAAGATCCTGATGGCTTCCACTCTTGCAATAGGTGCAAAGGATTCTTCATAATCAATATCTTCCTGCTGATTATAACCCTGAGCAACTAGCCTTGACTTTTCTTAATAACAATCCCATTCTCATCCATCTTGTTTTTCCAGATCTATTTGGTCCTAATGATGGTTTTACTATGAGGTTTTGGAACCAAGGTCCAGACCTTGTTTCTTTCCAACTGATTCAGCTCTTCTTGCATTATAATAATCCACCCTTCTTCTTCTAGAGCTTCAATAAGCTTCTTGGGTTCCATTTTAGAAAGAAAGTTAACATAGAGACATTCAGAAGCTGAGGCAGCATCTGAGTCTCTGATCTAACTTCTGGTTGTGATACTAACAAGAGGTTTACCAATGATGTTAACAAGTTTAATGTGCTTTTCTCTTAACCATCCGTCTTGAGGAACATGGGTTTAAAGGATGACATTAGCTGAGGGTGGTATAGTTTGTAAGTGTTGGACATCACTGATTAGTTCAATGATGACATTGTTTTGAGGTTCAACTGGTTTAAAGTGATCAGCTGATTCTGTTTGATCAGGTTCATTGAGAGCTGGGTGATTATCAGCATTAGTGAACACAGGAGGATTTTCAAAGGTGATAGAGAGCCGAAGAATATGCGATTCAGAGGGTGTGGTGTTTTCATATGCAGGAATGTAGGAAAGATACTCAGTATTGCCAGGGCACTGAGTAACTTCACTCCTTGGTTTAAGGGATTCATCATCTGGAGAGGATCTGTTTTTATTAAAGTTGATTGCATCACCTTCTGTGCTGGATTGAGAAATGGCTTCATCATCTTCACTGAATGTAACATGTACTATTTCTTCCATTTCTTGTCTTCTGATGTTAAACACCCTAAAATCTTTAGCCACTAAAGAGTATCCAAGAAATAATCCATCATCAGCTTTTTCATCAAACTTTTCTAAATGGTCCCTGTGATTGTGAATATGAATAGGACACCCAAACACATGGAAATAACTGATATTACGAGATATTCCTCTGAACACATCATATGATGTCTTCCCATGCCTTTTCATAATGATGGATCTATTTTGTGTGTAGTAGGCAGTGTTGACAGCCTCTCCCTAAAATTGTTTAGGGGGTTTTGCACTATTTTGCATAGTTCTGGCTGCTTCAATAAGTGTTATGTTTCTTCTTTTAGTAACACCATTTTGTTTAGGGGTACAGGGAGAAGAGAAGTTCTGAGATATACCATTTTCATCACAAAATTCTTCTAGCTTGTGGTTTCTAAACTCTGTTCCATTATCACTTCTCAGCTCCTTTACCCTCACTTCATTGAGGTTTTCTATCTTTCTGATAAAAGACATGATACAGTTATCTGCATCACTCTTTTTCTTGAGGCAAAATACCTAGGTGTACCTTGAGTACTCATCTACAATGACAAGGGTATATTTTTTATGGCTGATGGTTTGGGATTTGACAGGTCCAAACAAATCTATGTGAGGAGATGTAAAGACTTGTTGATGGAAAATGATCTCTTTGTTTTAAATGATGCTTTGTGATGCTTCCATTTCTCACAAGCTAAATAGTTTTTGTCTTTAGAGAAAGTCAGAGATGGAAGACTAGAGACAAGCTTGTGTTTTACAAGGTTGTTTATGTTTTTGAACTTGAGGTGAGACAGATTCTAATGCTAGAGCCAATTAACACTTGGGAGGCCTTGGAAAAGAAACAAGCATTTCTTTATTTATTGAAAGAAGACATATCAATGACATAGACATCTCTTCTTATGGGAGCAATGATGACAACTTCATCATTTTGGTTGTAAATGGTTCCCTGAGTCTTGGTAAACAAAACTTTGTAGTTAGCATCACATAACTGACTGATGCTGATCAAGTTATGTTTCAGACCATTCACATAAGCAACCCTGGTAAAGGTGATTCCATTACAATTCACTGAGCCATACCCTTCTGTGTCTCCTAAAGAACCATCTACAAAAACAACTTTAGGACATGACTCTTTTGAATATCTGTGCATATATTGTTTAATCCCTGTCATGTGTCTAGAGCAACCACTATTTAGATACCATACATACCTCTTGAGGTAACCCTGTACATACATTTTCACATAGATTAGTTCCTTTTGTGAACCCACTTTTCAGTGGGTTCTGATTGCCTATTGGCAATACTTGGTCTCCTGGAGTTGGGGTGTTTCTTAGGATAGTCAGATGGTTCATGCGTAATACTACCACATACTTCACACCTGGGGTAGAACTCATAGTGGTCAGAGTGATGATCATTAAATCTATAGTATTTACACTCTTTGAAAGGCTTTGGAATCACGAGTCTTCTTTGGTGAGGGTTTCAGAGGTGACTGAGCCTTAATCTTACCTAATTTTTTCTTAACAACAACATGTTCTAAGTGTTCTTTGGTCTGGTGGTCAGTGGATCCATAAGTAGAGCACTTGGGCTTTAAGTAACAATCATCAGAGAGATGATTCTTAAACCCACAATGCTTACAAGTTCCAAACCAGGTCTTTTTCTTGGTAGCTTTAGAACTACTTGGCTAGGAGCTTGATGGAGGGGTGCCTGAAGGGATCTCAATTTGCTTTTTGAGACCCTTTACCTCTTCCATCAGAGTGAGAAGAAGTTGCTCAGTGGATGAGTCAGCCTTTTTTTCAGAGCAAGGTTTAGGTACATCATGAGATTTCTATGTCTTTTTCTTAATGACATATGCAAGTAACACTTTAACAGATGGTGTAGTCTTCTTGGGGACAGGTGTGTCAAGTGTAAGGCCAGCCATGTTAAGGGTCAAGTCAGACAAAGAAATAAGACTCTCTAAAGTGCCAGAGGGTGTTGCTCCTATTAGCTTGGGAATATGTGGAAGAGGTTCCTGAGAGTCACATTTAGACTCTAAGTCAGAGGTGATCTCAGGTGCAAGCACAGATGAGGATTCATCAGCTTTAGTGAAGACAACCTCTTTGGAGGAGATTTTCTCTTTCTTTCTACCTTTCCCGCCTAGAGCTTTGGCAATATTTCCAGGTACTTGCTCAGAGAGCAGTTAGTCTAGAGTGACTTTCCTACATTTTCATTTCTCAATGACCTTTTTTAGGTTAATGATATCATCCTTTAGAGATTCATTCTCTAGGTTTACCCTAATGACTTCATTTTGAAGAGATCAATTAATAGACACAGTGTTTTTAAGGTTAGACAGTTCTGACTTATGTAAGGATAATTCTTATTTAAGTAGATTAAATTTATTAGCCAAGTTTTTCCTTTGATCCTCCACATAGTGAAGGTCAACATGAGTATAGTCTAAAACATGTTTCCTTTCATCACAATCAATCATAGACAAGAGTCTGTGTACTTTTTTCATGGTAATGTCAACCCATTGGCCTGATCTTGCATCAGTCTTTCCAACTGAAGGCTCATCCTCTGCAATTGCCATAAATGCCCTAATCTTGGTGCTCCCTTCATCATCTGGGGATATAGATTCATCATCCCAGTCAAATGACTCAGCTATCAAACACTTTTTACTCTTTTCTTTTTCCTTCTTTCTCTTTTCACTTTTTCCTTTAGTCATATCATCAATCCTCTTGGTTAGGACAACCATTTCAGCTTTGAGTCCCTTGTATTTTCCTTTATAATCCTTTTGATGATTACTAGAATTCTGAGAAGATGTTTGGTTGAAGGATGGTGTCTATGGTTTGGATTTGTTGAAGGAATTGTTTGAGGATGGATAAAATGGTGTGGAAGTTTTGTGTGAGGGACAGTCTTTTTGAAAATGACCAAGTTTCCCACAAGCAAAATAGGTTTCTTTGGATTTGTCCAAAGGTTTCCTAGATGAACCAACCCTCCCCGACCTCTTATAAAACATTTTCTGGTTTTCCAGTAGAGCTCTTTCATGATACTCAGCATTCAAGTCAGCCATGAATTTGCTATTGGTCCTCTGATCTACTTTAACATCTGAGTCACTATCCTGAAAATGATTATTAGAAATCAAGGCTTTTGAGCTTGAGGGCTGAATGGTAAATCTTTGTGTCTCTGACTCATAGATCTGATCAATCAGCCCTTCCTTATAGTTGTACTTCCCATACAAAGTAGCCAGACAGTCATTCTTAATTAAGTTATTTATCCTCAGAGTTTGATTCATGCTCAGCCATTTTCTTGGCAGGCTATTAACAAACATGGCATTGACTTTGGCTTGAGGAATGGTAACACCATTATTTTCAAGGTCATTTAGCAAGAATTTTAACCTTGTTAAAGTTCCATTTACTTTTTCACCTTCAAGTGATTTAAAAGCATTGAACTTGAGTCTCAAGGCTGCAATCTTGGTATCTCTTATGTTAGATGGTCCCTCATAAGCTAAAATGAGATCATTCCACATCTCTTTTGTAGTTTTGCACTCGATGATATATTTCATAACATCATTTGTTAAGCAAGATATAATGATACTTTTTAATCGTTTATCTTGATTAGCAAGACGACTCTCAGCATTTGACCATTGCTTTTGATGTTTAGGCAAAGGATTTTCAGAAGTGGACAAACTTGACATGGGTACAAATGGTCCATCTTCTAGAGTTTTCAGAAGGTAAGGTTTAAGTCCATCAAGGAATACTAAGAACCTAAGTTTCCAACTTGTGAAATCCTCTTTGTCAAAAGCAGGAACATTTGTGACATGAGACCTTCCTCTTGAATCAAGAAGTCGAGGAAGGTTCTCATCAACAACACCTTGAGACACATTTGTTGTAGTCGTAGTGTTGATAGGGTTAGTAGTTGTAGGCATCGTGTCAACCCTATTAACATTAGGGCTACCTGAATTATCAGAACTTGTTCCAAAAGGTGGTAGGATAGGTGGTATGGTTCCAGACATGATTGGATCTTGATTTGTTTAAAACAAAGAACAGTTTCTAAAGAGTTTTATAAATCAGCACTGCTCTGATACCAATTGAAAGTCCTAATTTGCAAGTCTAGAGATGACACCACTAATGATAATAACACAAGTAATAACTTTTCAATCATGTAATGCTTTATTGATTAAGAATCAAAGTATTACAATGTGCTATGGATCGCACAAGTTGAATGACAATGTATGATTACCTTTTGAACAAGTAAACTTGACAAAGTATCAAGTTTACAATCGAACTTATATAGATAGCTGATAGGATCAGAGGTCTACTGTGTAAGTTCGACAAAGGAGTAAATGCCTATAATAACAACAATAAAAGCGATAGCATTTACTCCTTACAACATTCTCTATTTATACTAATACGAGGTTGTGTCCTTAGTGGGGGTAGTTGCAACGTGTCAAGAAACTAGTAGAGGATGTACGAGGTATTTAATGCACGTCTAATTTTAGAAACTACCCACCCATACTTTAGTGAACAGTTCTGTCAATTGTTCACTACTTTTACCAACTTCGTACTTGGTACAGACAACTCAAATCACCGTTTGTCGCGCCTTTAGGAGATATTGAGTTTACTGCCTAAAGTTCAGAGAACAACTTAAGCTCAGCTTGTTCTTCTTCAAAGGGTAATAGGATAGTCACAGTATTGCCACCTCTGACTCTCCTTAGAACCTTAGTGTATTCCTTCTACATACTAGCTGATATCCATCCTAGCTGACGAGTGATAACATCAAATATTTAATACTTTTTGGTGGCAAAATACCCCCTATATTACCTGCAAATGTTTCACTAACACTCGAAAACGAGATATTTTCTATCATTTTGTAGTTTTTAGGTGAAATGCAAGAAAGTGACAAGAAATAAGGGAAAAGGACTTAAAGTGTAAATTCTGAAGAATGTTATGGCGTAACACCAAAAATAGTTACACCATAACATAAATTAAGCAAGTACAAAGATCAAGGAAGACCTTACGACGAAACACCATACCTAGTTACGCCGTAACCATATATTTGGAAGGAAATCTTGTCAAAGTTATAGTTACGACGTAACACCTTATCTAGTTACGCCGTAACCAAGAAAATCTACAAATATGGAATGAAGATCACGTACTTATGCACATTATTTGAAGGTTATGGCGTAACACCATGTCTGGTTACGCCGTAACATCTGCTTAACTATGGAATGCCGTGTAAGATGGTTACGGAGTAACACCTTTATTGGTTACGCCGTAACAGGTTTGACACCTATAAATAGAGGCCTCATTCAAGCTATTCCGACATCACTTCCTCCATAACCAATTGGAGAGATGACAAAGGCTTATAACCTTTAAAGAATTCCACCTGGAGTCCAAGGGAGATCACACTTTACTTACTTTTTGTTTTTAATCGTTCAAATACGAATACTGTAAGAATTATGAGTTTTTAATATATGATTTCTTCTATCTCTTCCTGTGTTTCCGTTACCATGAATGGCTAAGCACTTAAAGTGCTGACCAAGTTATGTAATTACTTTTGTTATGATTGTTTCCTGTTAGATTATGGTTTCATTAGATATTCCTTGACTATCGTGTAACCTTAGGTTTTGGTATTACGGGTGATTTGGATCTAGCTTGCCCCATTATTAGATTATCTAGTCAATATAGGATCCAATGGGTACTAGGGAGGATCACTAACTCCTTACCTGGTGTAGGAACTAATCGGTCACCGCACTTATCACTCAATGCTTAAAAAGCATAGGAACTCTTTCAGAGGGGGTTAATAATCTTTACAGGTTATTAGATATGTTTTGGGAATAGTTGGGATTAATCACTGCAACCTGGATAACCTACCTCCTAGATGATTCAGGACTGATTCAGAATCACAGGGAGTATAGGATAGACTATATATGCATATTCAAGTCTATCGACCTTAGAAACCGCTAATGAAACCATAGTTTAACATTGCACAAGAAAATATATTCATAACAATAGTAATGAAATAACTAGGTTAGCGTGTTTTATCTCTTGATATCTCCTATCCTTTTACTTTCCTGTATTTTATTTTATTGTTATTTTTAATTTATTTCAATTCAAATCAAAAACCATTTTCTAAACGTGACATTTCAAATTAAAACTAATTATAACTTAGCTCTTGGGACGACCTCGGATTTACGATTCTATACTACCCACGATCAGGTTCTCTGCCCGTTAGTGCATTATTAGGTAGATCGAGTTTTATAAATTTAAAACTTGATAAAAATATATTTCAAAAAAAAATACGCATCATGTTTTTGGCGTCGCCGCTGAGGAGCTAAAAATTAGTAATAGTTTGAATTTTTGTATATATTTCCTTTTGTAAATATACTTTGCTAATTTTTCTTATAAGTTTTCAGATATGGAAGATGATGTAGACATTAGCACGCTCACCATAGAGCAATACATGGCTTTGATTCCAGATGACATTAAACCAGGCATAGTGAACCCCAAGATTGGCGATGACGTCGAATTTGAGATAAATACAAACTTTATGAGGGAATTAAGATGCAAACTTTTCGCAGGCACCGATGATGAAGACGCTTACGAACATGTGCGTACATTATTAGAGATTGTGGATCTCTTCCACTTCCTTGGCGTCACTCACGATGCAATTATGCTTAGGATTTTTCCAATTACACTCAAGGGACGAGCCTTGAGATGGAAAGACAGGCTTCCAGCAGGGTCAATCACTACATGGGATCTCCTTAAAAAAGAATTTCTTTAGAGATATTGTCACCCTTTCATAACTGCCAAGAAATTAAAAGAAATCCGCAATTTCAAGCAAGAGATGGACGAAACATTATATTATGCTTGGGAAAGATACAATGATCTTCTTTACCAATGTCCACTGCACGATCTGAACTGCCAACAGAAGGTTCATTCCTCTGATGCCACCAACACAAGCCCTAGAATCAATACGAGTCATGGCAGACCATTCGCATAACTGGTATCATAAAACAACCACTAGGGAAAGAATCAACAACGTTGATGCCATTCACAAAAGTTTCAAGGGGGACATCTGACCAAGGAGAACCCTCTCAAAAAAGAGGATGAGGCAATCAAGCATGGCAGATATATGGAATCCTTTAAAGAAACCATCATTAAATTTTGCAAAGACACAATTAAAAAACAGACTGCAGATGATGAAAAGATAAGGAAGATCCTTAAAAACACGGAATCAAACATAATGAAACTTAAAACCAGAATAAAGAACCTACAGGAAAAAGCTTATCAATTAACCCATAAAGACCTAACTAATACATGAGAAAAAGTCAAGGAAATAACGACAATGGGTAAGGAAAACATGAAGGAGCCGGTTCCTCGTGACTTACCACCTACGCCGTTTCTAGGACATTTGAAGGAACAAATGGGTAGCCCTTATAGAACTCGCGAAACCGTTCGCATGATTGGAAATCCTGAGTAAATTCATAATGAGAAAGCTCAGGAAGATGAAGGGGACATGGATGTCATTTGGGACATTACAAGCAAGGATGTAGAAAGGCTGATGCAATTTCTAACACCTACCACACACACTTTACCCAACCTTGAACCAGTAGGGCAACCACATATACCACTAGGACCAGTCCATGATAAAGATAAAATTGTAAGGGAAGAGGAACATGATTATGATATTCGTCTAAATGATAATGTAATGCAACCTTTAACCCCTTAGACGGTTTACATCACACCACCTGACAACGATTATGTAGCATTAGCTACAAACAAACAATTAAAATTCGAGGAGTAATTTTCTAATATTGCAAAGGTTGCCGAAAAAGAATATGATAACCCTTATATAAAAACATATGATTGTGAGACCTTCATTCAGAAATTATTACACCAAGTGAGCCAATCATCAAAGGAAATGAAATTTCAACAGCAGTATGGTTCTAATTTGTCATTCCCCTACCCATTAGCAAATTTACACAATCATGGTGTTCATTGCTACTCTCACTCGCACTTAACCTCAAGTGAGAAAAGGAACACCTTATTACTTGGCAAATAAGGGTGGAGTCAAGCTCGTGACTCAAACAAAAACAAGTGCTTCGTGGGAGGCACCCCATGACTATCTTTCATTCTGTATATTAGTTGGTTTGTATGTTTTTAACTTTGCTTTGCAGAATTCAGAAATTAGGAGGCAATTATCGAGACCGGCTCGACTCATTATCATTTGGTAACTCTACTGAATTTACAGGAGTTACGGCGTAACAACTTTAGTTTATGCCGTAACCACTGTAGTTACGACGTAAGCCATTTCATGGTTACGCCGTAACACCTTAAAACTAAAAAAAAATTACCACTTGATTACGACATAACCACTAAGGTTACGCCGTAACCTCCTTTTGAAATCCTAAAAATTTAAGTTTTAAACATGTCTAAACCTTGTATACGTAAATGAACTTTGTGGCTATGTTCTCTGGAAGCCCTCACGAGACTAAACTCGTCCACTTGGGCCACCAAGTGGTTAAAAGGCTTGTTGCATATGCTAAATGCAACCGTGATTCCTACTAAACTAAGTTAGGTTGGTATTTCCTGTACACTTCATAATTCTTGTAGAACAGTTTTATGCTCTGGTTTGTTTTTGTGATCACAAGGGATAAAGAGCTTGCGGGAAGATGGAAATAAAGATTTCCGCCAAATTTCAAATCTCGAAGCAATACTCAGGGAGTTTCTTGTGTTAATTTTACTCTTTCCTTATTATTTCATTTCCTTAATGTATAATAGGGACATTGTATAAATCAAGTGGTGAGATGGGAGCAGAATTAATATTTGACGTATGTTTTGCCTTCGATTTTCTAGTTTTCTTTGAAAATTATGCCAAGTTTAAATTTTTTAGACCAATTTTTTTGAAATAACTAGAATTAATCTTTGCCGAATGCACATTACCCTTTATTACTTGGTGAGATTTAAGCCTAATATTTTGTTTCCATTATATTACTAAAAAATCCACCAAAATATTAAGTGTGCCGATAGTATTGTAGACTTTAGAACTTGGTATATACATCATTTTGAGACCTAATTGATTAGCAGGATTATATAGTTCAAGAAGGCAACGCTTAGGAAATCACCCAAATAGCCTATATGTGTGCGTTTATCGACTTGTTACATTGACTTGTCGATCTTCCGTGATAAACCCTTTTGTTGCACTTATTATTAGTGCAAGATACCCCTAGACCACCCTTGTTAAACCAATCTATGTTTTCACCCTACTCTATATGTTTCGTTATACCATTTCACCTTAGCCTACCATGTAGTCTTAATTTTATTTATGTTAAAATCTCTGGCTACTTAAGTCCATGGTTCAGGGGAATGGGAACCAAAATTATATGCTTTCGTGGAAGACCAATCAGTTATGATCTACAAAGACCCCCATGTATCACCACTTTCGACATTGTTTATCTCAAGTGGGGGAATGTATGTATAATATCAGATGTTGCAGGGGCAATAATTAAAGATATAAACTCTTGTAACATTTGCATATTTATCATGAAGAAAGTAAAGAAAAAAAGGGTGCAACAAAAAGCCACCCATGTGCTAAAAATGTAAAGATGGTGCAAAATAAAAAAATGGAGCTAGTAGCCCATTATTGCACAAAGACATCTCTGTAAAATGAAGCTAGTAGCCCATTGTTACACCAAGTCATCTCAATACTCATAAAGAATGGAGCTAGTAGCCCATTATTGAAGATTAGGTTTTCAGACTTTGACTCTTGGACCTAGGGATGGACAGTAGCTAGTTATGACAACCTTGGATTATTTTAGACTATTTATTTTGTGTTTTTATTAACAACCATTAAATGTGTATCCCATGTCTATCTTAATCCCTTTATCACCCTTTAAAACCACATTACCCTTGTTGCCTTTGAGAATTATTTAGAACCTAATTCTAACTAGTGCAAATTTGTGTACTTTCCAAGCTTATGATAGAATACATGCTATGGCTATGCAATTGATCGATCACCCTGAAAATGAAACACTTAGATTAGTGGAGAGCTGAGTGAATTTTTATCCCCTTTTCGTGAGGTGTTCGGCTTTTATGTTTTCTAGCATAATAGTTTTATAAATTCATTCCTTGAAGTTATTCTCGAGAAATCTTTTTATGAAATGTTCTAACAGGTTCTACTTGAGGGCAAACAGAAGTCATATGTGGGGGGATATTTGATAACATCAAATATTTAATACTTTTTGGTGGCAAAATACCCCCTATATTACCTGCAAATGTTTTACTAACACTCGTAAATGAGTTATTTTCTATCATTTTGTAGTTTTTAAGTGAAATGCAGAAAAGTGACAAGAAACAAGGGAAAAGGACTTAAAGTGTAAATTCTAAAGAATGTTATGGCGTAACACCAAAAATGGTTACACCATAACACAAATTAAGCAAGTACAAAGATCAAGGAAGCCCTTACGACGTAACACCATACCTAGTTATGCCGTAACCATATATTTGGAAGGAAATCTTGTCAAAGTTATAGTTACGGCGTAACACCTTATCCAGTTACGCCGTAACCAAGAAAATCTACAAATATGGAATGAAGATCACATACTTATGCACATTATTTGAAGGTTACGACGTAACACCATATCTGGTTACGCCGTAACATCTGCTTAACTATGGAATGCCGTGTAAGATGGTTACGGAGTAACACCTTTATTGGTTGCGCCGTAACAGGTTCGATACCTATAAATAGAGGCCTCATTCAAGCTATTCCGACATCACTTCCTCCACAGCCAATTGGAGAGGCGATAAAGGCTTCTAACCTTTAAAGAATTCCACCTGAAGTCCAAGAGAGATCACACTTTACTTACTTTTTGTATTTAATCGTTCAAATACGAATACTGTAAGAATTATGCATTTTCAATATATGATTTCTTCTATCTCTTACTGTGTTTCTGTTACCATGAACGGCTAAGCACTTAAAGTGCTGACCTAGTTATGTAAGTACTTTTGTTATGATTGTTTCCTGTTAGATTATGGTTTTATTAGATATTCCTTGACTATCGTGTAACCCTGGGTTTTGGTAGTACGAGTGGTTTGGACCTAGCTTGCCCTATTATTAGATTATCTAGTTAATATAGGATCCAATGGGTACTAGGTAGGATCACTAACTCCTTACCTGGTGTAGAAACTAACCGGTCACCACACTTATCACTCAATACTTAAAAAGCACATGAACTCTTTCAGAGGGGGTTAATAATCTTTATAGGTTATTAGATATGTTTTGGGAATAGTTGGGATTAATCACTGCAACCTGAATAACCTACCTCCCAGATGATTGGGGACTGATTTGGAATCGCAGGGAGTATAGGAGAGACTATATATGCATATTCAAGTCTATCGACCTTAGAAACCGCTAATGAAAGCATAGTTTAACATTGCACAGGAAAATGTATTTGATTATCTTGAAACTAACCTTTTATAAATATAAATATAAATAAATGTATAATACTTATAATAAGGAAAGTTAAAAAATCTCAATTATAATAAACCGGGAGTATGATTCCCAGGTCGTTTCCCCAACGAGGAATGCAATTGAAAGTCGAGAGGCATTTTGAGAATCGTCGCTTGAATGGAACAAGATTATGATTAGTTATCTAAAACTACGGGAAAGTTAAGGCAAAACTTAAAAACAATTAAGGGAAGATAAATTTTTGACTAAAAATGCAAGACGGGAATCCTAAACGGGACCTAAAAATCAACTAAGGCAAAAATTAACCCTAAAAATGCAAATTTAGCTTCTAAACCTCTAAAATGACGAAAGAAATTTTTTTTAAAAAGATTTATATTTTTTTTTTGACTTTTTTATATTCTTTTATGAATTAAAAACGGATTTAATCTATTTAAAATCCTAGAAAATAACAAATTAATGCTAAAAAATTCCAAAAAATAATTTTCTACTTTAGAAAAATCTAAAAAGTGATAAAAACTCAGAAAAATATTTTTAACTATTTTTTTATAATAAAAACCTATTTTCTAAAATTAAATTAAAAAGCTAAAAATGGAAATTAAAATCTAAAAATGGTAAAGATGATTTTAATGCTTGTAAACCTAAAAGTATTTATTCTAGAACCAAAAACTATTTTTTTGTATTTTTTGAATTAATTTACTATTTTTTAGACTATTTAAAATTTTTACCTACTAAAATTAATTAAAAATAACCAATAAAGTTGAAAAATTCTAAAAAATTGCTGAAAAATCCTAAGTAATGAGGAAATCCTTTGAAAATTAAGCTGGTAAAACCAGCTTATCAAATAAGCTGAGAAAAAGTCCTAATAAGCTATGAAGTGACTTGGGCTTATTGCGCTAAAAACGTGCTTAAGTATATTAATTATGTAAGGTAAAACGGAAAAGACCCAAGGGCAGTGTTGGTAGTGGAGTTTGTGGTTAAATATGTTGGGTTGATTGTGGTTGAGGTCCTGAGTTCGAGCTTAGGCTCACTTGGGGCTTCCCACTATCCCCAATATATTTTTAAATGCCATTTTTTTTACAACTTTTTTAGGGCTGAAAAATAAGCACTTTTAATGAAAACACTTTTTTTAGAGATCACAAATAAGCTCAGAAATAAGCTTAAAAGATGATAGATTGGCCTATATGACTAAAGGGCTAAACTGTTAACCTTTATCTAAACTAAATAAGCTAATGAAGGGCAATAAAGCTGAGAACAACTAAAAGGCTACACTTAATAAGCATGAGCAAACAAAAATAAGCAAAGAGTTTAAGCTAAATTAAGCTAAAAAGGACAGAAATCTTAAAAAGCTAT
This sequence comes from Tanacetum coccineum, assembly GCA_026074375.1. Taxonomy (NCBI): domain Eukaryota; kingdom Viridiplantae; phylum Streptophyta; class Magnoliopsida; order Asterales; family Asteraceae; genus Tanacetum; species Tanacetum coccineum. The sequence continues at coordinate 40,841 of BQNB010043375.1, forward strand.
AACACTTAAATTTTATTAAAGCTAAACTGCAAATAAGCTCAAATAAGCCCTAGACTAAAAGAAATAATCTAAATTGGACTAAACCTAACCTAATAAGCTGAACTACACCTAAATAAGCAGAAGCAATAAGCAAATAAGCTTAAATAAGCTAAAAAGCAATTTGGCAAAAAACTAGTAACACACAACCAAAAGGGGCACCTTTGGGCTTAAATATAAGCAACAAAATGGATCCTTATGGGTTAAGGGCTTATATGACCTTAAAGCTTGAATAATAAGCTTTAATAATCAATAAACTCATTGGAGTTTGAAACAAGGATAAGCTAAGAAAAGTGCTTATGAAAAAGCTACAAACTCAGACTTCAACACTTAGAAAAAAAATTCAAATCTTTGCAAAACACAAATTTTGAGCTTAAAAATAAGCAAACAAACAGATCCTTATGGCTTTAAAACCTCAAAACAGATTAAGCTCTTACCTCAAAGAACAAATAACAAGAATCAAAAGATAGTTTGAAAATAAGGATAAGCCATAAAACAAACTTGCAGGCCTAAGGTTTTTTATACTAACTTGTTTTAACACTTGCATAAACACATAAACATCAAACTTTTCATAAGATTAAAAAGCATAATCAAATAAGAAGAGATAATAAGCTATAAACTCACATATTCAAACAATACTTTCTTAAAACCTTAATTTTGAGTTTAACAACTTTTAACAACTGAATTTTATAATGATTTCAAGTTAAACTAAGGTGACCCAAAAGACTTAACTCATTTTGACCCGTTTTGACATTCAAAATCAGTTTAACCAAACACCCCTTTAAAAACTAATTTTAACTTTTTATCTTGATTCAAACTGTTTTAAGCTAAAACTTTTAAAAACCAGATGTTAACTAAGACTACTAAGCAATATTAAGCATATATCAACAACAAATAAGCACTTAAATAAGCTGAAACAAGATATGCTATATTTAAGCTAATTTAAGACAGATTTAAAGAAAACTTGAACTAATGATTTTAAAACTACAATCTAAGTTAAATAAGCCTCAAACATCATTAATAAGCATAGATAAGCAGTAAATAAGCACAAATAAGCAGTTATATAGTAGATAAGCTAAAAATGAAAAATGAAGACTTACAAAAGCCCTTGCTTAAACAGGGCAAACAAGTGCTCTTAGAGCTATTCTACAAGCTCTAACTTGTTAGAAACAAGCTAGTAAAACCCATAAGCTCTTCCTTTGTAAGCTTATCATCCATTTAAGCTTTTGAGTGATTTTTTTGTAACAAAGACTTAGGCACTATAAGCTATTGAAAAACTTATAGTGCTTAAGTTAACAGCTTAAGTTAGTTAGAAAGAGTTTGCGTGAGCTTATAAAACAGTTTTATAAGGTAAAATGCATTTAACTTAATAAAGAGGATAAAACATAAAAACAATTTTTTTTCATTAAACTTAAAATCGGTACAAGGCTTTTAAGGAAATAATACAATAAGCTATAAAGACTTAAAAATATAAGCTGAAAATTAATCTAGATAAAAAGACTAAGTGCCTCATTCGGGCTTACAAGGAACCTATAAATACTAGAGCTAAGAAGATTCTAGGTTGTGTGTTACTTTGCTGAGAGGGATCATAGTTGTGTTTGTTGTGTGAGGTAAGTTTCAAATTGATCATAGCCCTTGATTTTGAGTGCTGCCCACGTCCTTTGATCATAACCTTCTATTTCTTGTCAATTTCCTTAGACGAATTGGGTAATTGGGGATTGCCAAGGTGGATGCCAGTTGGGTTGTGGTCCTGGTATGGGTGGACAAGGGTGAGAAGAAAGGGGAATAGTACTAGTTCAAATTTGGCAGGATGTGGGGGAAGATAAACTATAGTTTTGTTTACAGGGTAAGAGTTTGGTGGTTTGGTAATTTTGGCCCCCCAAAGTGATATTGGCTATTGCATCCATAATCCTTGTGTGACTAACGAAACTTAACAGCCTTTGGTTAGGCTTGTTAACTCAGTTAAGGGCCTTTGGGCTTTGTGTACCATTATGGGCCGAGTATAAATAAAAAGGAAATTAGGCCCATTCTACAACTTTAGTCCTTGGAGTTATATTTATGTTTGCACCGTTAGTCCTTTTAAGGACTAACGGGGGTGTTATAAAGGGTAACGGGTGTTATAAGGGGATTGTTGGGCTTGGTTAATTGGGCCGGTTATGGTATTAAAAGGACTTGGGCTTTTATTTATGGTTTAAGGGTTATAAGATATAAGTGGGCTGTCCCGGGCCCACTAGGTGGGTACGGGTGGGCCCACTTTTGGCAATTTAGGTTTTCGGGTTCGGTTTTCGATGCTCTTTCCAAATCCACTTCCCGGGGTTGACTTTGACTTGATTTGACTTTGACTTTTTGTTGACTTTTGGCTTTGACTTGACTTTTCTTTCACGCTCTTTCCGTTCTCGTGCTCGGTTTTGTCGTTTTGGCTTCGATTTTTGTCCTTTTCTTGGATATCCATTACCTGCATAATACAAATGCAAAACATACAAATACAATGTATTTTTGGTACGTTTTTAGTCATTTAAGTCTGGTTTTAGTGGTCAAAGGTATGTGTAATTAAACACATACCAAAATCCCCCATACTAAGATATTGCGTGTCCTCACGCAATGCTATAAGTAAGCACTTAGAAAACTAAGAATCTCAATCCCCCTCGACTAATTACCTCGAAAAGTAGCTAAGTGTTCATCGAGGGGAATTAAAGAATCAAGAGTTTAGAAAAGCCCCGTTTTTACCATTCTTAAAGATATACACTTATTACCTCTAATATTTTTTTTTCTTTTTCTCATTTTTTTATATATATATTAGTAACTAACTTATTTGACTTTCGTTATTTTCATAACAGTTAGGGATCATAGAACAAGATGCATTTCGATCCGAGAATGCCCTAAAAAAGGATAAATTCATCGTTCCCGACTTTTCACTTATTTTAAACCAAGCTTAAAAAGAAATCACCGTTAAATATCAATTAAGATGCTAACACTACTCATATTTGCAACTTGTGAACTTTTCACTCCCTACAATTATTATATATTAGGTAAATGTGCTATTATGAATTTCAACTATGGATCAATATTTTGCAAAATTCTATGTTTCACGTTCCACCCGAGAATAATGAGTTTGAAGGCGAGATCATCCCATGTAGCGACTTTCGTCTCGGCACATCCCAACCTTGCGGCTAAGTGACTAGGCTTTTGACACCCCACGGAGACTAGTATCGGGATTCACGGACCTTAGGTTTAAAAAACTCTCAGGTTTCCTGTATACGCATAGCTTATTTAAAAAATCTTTAAAATGAATTAGTCAAAGTTCAAAAGCATATTTAAATTTAATAAAAAGAGATCTATTTATTAATTCACACTTAATATCAAACATTGATGCAATTGTAACCCTCGACCTTTTAGAAGGCTGCAACATCGGTTGTGAGCCGGGAAGATGCAACAAACTTTTATCAGTCTCGGATTTTTATTCTACTATGGGCTTTCTTTAGAAGGCTGTAACATCGGTTGTGAGCCGGCAAGATACAGCAAACTTTTATCAGCCCACAGTTTATTTTTTATTTATTTATTTTTTATTTTTTATATTTTTTTATTTTTTTACTTTATATAGAGAAGATTTCTTTTTAAAAAAATTCAAGTATAAATTTGAACTAAGACTAAAATTTTTGCTATACACTACATAAAAATTGTTGATTTAAGTTTAATCTCCAAAAATAGCACGTAATATTAATCCGGTTAGGAGCTTATGGGAGAAAAAGGCACAAATTACACTCATGAGCTCTTAAAATTTCCAAATAATCCTTGTTTAGCATCTAACTCATACTTAACTCTATCATTTTTTGTTCTTCACGAAGATTCGCGAATGCTTAGCCTAAAGGTTAAGGAACAAGCTAGAGCTCAACATGCTCGATCGGGTCAAAATTTATTCTCATTCTACCCAGCAGGAAAGTCAAAATTGTGACAAAACACTTATTTTATTTTTGAAATTTTTTAATTTTTTTAATTTTTTTGAAATTTTGGTGTTAAAAACGGGATTATGCGAAAACAACGGCTACAGGAACAATCAAATCGATAGATTCCCCCATACTAGAATTAAACATTGTCTTTAATGTTTTTAGAATGGTCTCTACGTAAATCCTAAGCCGTTTATTAAGTATGCTTAAAGCTAAACGTTAGTCGATAAGATTAGCATATTGGATTTCCCAAATAAAGCTGAGGATTTGAAGCTCGAGTGATCGAAGGACAAAACCACGAGCACTAGAGGCTTCAAAAATCCTGGACAATCCTGGACAATCACAAAAACAAGCAAACAAGAAAGGAAAGAGGCACACCTTTCACAAAAAACACTTATTCATTAATACATAATATTACTACGGATAAGCATGGGGATGCCTCCCATGAAGTGTTTGTTTAGGGTCACTAAGCTTGACCCAATCCTTGAATTCATTTATCCTTAGAGAAGGTTTAGAGATCTGGGACAACCATTTGTGGTACGTCCCCTCCAAAGTAGTGCTTAATTCGATGACCGTTCACCTTGAAATTTGGCCTAGAGTTTTGGGATAACTCGACGGTGCCATATGGAAAGACATGGGCAATGGTGAACGGTCAGGACCAACGGGATTTTAACTTGCCCGAGAACATCTTCAATCTAGAGTTAAAGAGGAGGACTTGATCACCG
>BQNB010043376.1:0-42360 GCA_026074375.1 Tanacetum coccineum
AATAATGAAGATGTTAAAGCTTAAATAGACCTTAGAGAAGTGTAGTGGAATGATGAACACAAGCTTATACTTAAGCTTTAACCCAATGAATCAACTACAAGATCAAACCCTAATTAGGAAAACCCTAATTATATTTCTTGTATACTTCTTGTTAAACCACAAACCCAAGCTTCCAATACCCTTGAATGATTTTAGATATAGTTAGAATGAATGCTTGAATGCTTGAAATGAAAATTATATGGATACCCTAATTAAAAAGGGATGAGCCGTGGGTTTAATAGTGTTGAGAGAGAGTTTGCTTGTTAAATTTCAAGTGAATGAGAGTGTGTGAGATTACCTACCTCGTACTCCCTTTATATAGTATGAGTTAATGATAACTACCTTAAACTAACTAAGGTTAAGTAAGGATGGGTTAATGGTACACATTGTAAGAAAATGTACACACTTCTCCTCCTATCCATGCATATGGACGCCTAGGATGAGTTGTAGGGTACTTTTGATTAGCCAATTTCTAGAAACAAGTGAAAGGTGTAAGGTACTTGGTACTAGGTTGGGTTAGATTAAGGAAGAGTGGAGTTTATCTTTGGTTTGAGTTTCATTCTAACCCCAACCGGCCCTATCTGATTATTATTGAGAAAATGAGTTTATTTGTATATATTGGGTATTGGTTTGAGTATAGATGGGTATTGGTTTGAGTATAGATGGGTATTGGTGCTTCCGGGTATGCCTAAATGTATTTTATTGCGAAACGTAAACACTTTACGTAACCAATAAAAATAAAATATGAAAAGATAAAAATTATACTCGTATAATTATATAACACTTGCTTGACGTAAACTTTAACTTGTTTGGTGCCCGTTTACGTTGAATGTTGATTTTTAGTTTACGCGATTTAACTATACGATAATAATTAAAAGCGAACGCTTAAAACTCTAAAAATAAATAATGGAATAATTCAAGTCGTAAATGACCCGAAAATGAGAAATGTTACACCTCTTCATAAGTATTTTTGTTATTATGAATTAGAATTATTCACGCCAATAAGATTAACGGGTCTATACGATATTTAAAGAAAATAAATTAACCCGCAATCAGACATACATTAAACGGATTTGTCGGGTTTAAGTCAATCAACCTATTAAGTTACTTACTAACATACAAACAATAGTTGAGCATATATCTTTCTTCTTTCACAGAGGGATTGTCTCATTAGGCTTATATACGTTTATCGAGTTTTGTTCACCTTTTTTACAACATAACCATATCTGAAACAATATGTCTTAAATAGCTTAACTTCAAGTTTCATATAAACATAGACATTATAATAGTCGACACAAGTAAAATTGTAAATGAAAGAAGCCATTTGTAAGATAATTGAACTCAGCTTGTTAAAAGGTCGACTTAAGGTCTACTTGAGCTCTAGTTAAACATGCTTAACCCGAGCTTGACTTTTATCTTAAAGCTTAATTAGTTTTCGAGCTCAAGATTAACTCAAAGCTTCATCGATTTAACTTTTCTGAGCTCGAGCTTCATACAGCTACCCGTTATTATTATTATTATTATTTTATTGTCATTATAAATATTAAATAAATCAGATATCTTTAAGTTTTTCAGTCACTTTTGCACCTGCAATCCACCCAACAATCAAACAAATTGGTCTGGTTAGGTTGAGGAACAAATACCAGTTGTATATAATTTTCTTCTTTTGCAAATGGGTTGTTGATTCACCACTTAATATATAATAAATATATAATATAAATATATAATAATGATAAGATCAATAATAGAGAGATAGTAAGTATTCCGTAAGGCTTTTAAAAAGGAAATTACTTTTAACCAAATCAAACCCCTAAAAAACCTTCTCGGGTCGTTTCCCGACGAAGTGTGAATTGAGAATCGGGATTAAGTTCGTGATCGCGTTTTTGAATGATTCAATGATTTTTTGGTTTGGATTCTATTTCTACAATTTAAAATGCACAAAAAAGTAAAAGAAACCCTAAAACGAAAGCAATTTAAGCTAAAACACTAAAAATGATAACGGGATTTAAATCCCGTTCTTTAAAAAACCAAACTCTAAAATTTTAACCCTACAAATGAAAATTTAATTTTTATAAATCCTAAATGATAAAATAAAATTAAAAAAAAAGAATTAGATTTTTTTGACCTTTATTTTATTTTCTATGAATTAAAATCAGTTTTAGACTAAATTAAATATTAAAAATATTAAACTAATAATAAAAAATATGGAAAATTCAGGGAAAATGCTTTATACTATGAAGAATAAAAAAAATAAAAACTTTGAAAAATAGCTTATAAATAAGCTGTAAATAAGCCCAAATGGGTTGAAAGCTTAAATGACTAAAAAAGGTGTAAGTAATTAATTTTGCAAATACTAACCAGATAACCCTACTGGTGCTAGGGGTAGTGAGGTGTGTGTGTAAAGCGTGGGAGTTGGGTTGAGGTCAGGGGTTCGAGCCTTGCCCACCCTTGACTTCCCCAATTCCCATGTTTTTATTTTTGAAAAAGCTTTATAACTTAAAAATAAGCAACTTTTGTGAAATGACTTTTTATAAAAGCTTATAAATAAGCTAGAAATAAGCTCTAAAAAATGACAGCTACTTAAAAGCTAAAGGGGCTTAACACCTAAACTATTTTGGCTTTTTTGGTTTAATAAGCTAAAGAAAAAGCAAAATAAGCTAAGAGAGCTTAACACCTAAACCTAAGAAGCACTTAAACCTAGAAATAGCTAAAACGAATAAGCTAAAAAGCATGAAAAGGCAAGAGGACAGCAAATAAGCAATTTGGCCAAAACTGCTAGCTAAGCAGCCTAAGTAGACACTTTCTAGCTTATTTTTAAGCTAGAAAATGATCTTTATGGCTTAGTGGCTTATATGCAGCTCAAGCTTATCTTATAAGCTACAAGAATCAACAAAGAAAAAGCATTTTGAAATTCATATAAGCCATGAAAAAGCTTGATGAAAAAGGCTGTTCACTCAGTATGCACTCTTTTTGGTTTTCTTTTAAAAGACAAATGGCTTTTTGCAGCCTTAATTTTAAGCTGTTAAATGAGGGCTAATACCCAAAATAAGCTAAAACAGATCAAGATTATACTACTAACTACTTGTGAAAGAAATTACAAGCCTTAAAACAGATTTTTACTAACTTTAAAATAAGATTGAAAAAGTGGCGTTTTAACTTAAAAAACTGACCACAAAACCTTGGCTGATTTTGAGTAAACTTTTACAAAACCAAAGTAAATTAAACAACACTCAATCTACTACCTTTTGACACTAATAACAACACCAAAACAACACTTAAAAAAACATTTTCAAAAGCTTTATCAAATAAGCTATGCCAAACTGTTTTGAAACCACAAATTTAAGTACCTTATAGAAAAAACTTACAAATTTAAAAACCTTTAAAAACATATCAATACAGCTTAAAGAAGGCTTGCTAAAGTTGGCTAAGTGACCCAAACAGTTTTTAACAAATTTTTGACCCACTTTGCCCCTTAACCCAAACACTCCTTAAGAAGTTTAAAAACCAATTTAAGCTTAAAAACAGACTTATAAAAGCAAATAGACTTAAAACAGATTAAGACTAAGGTCAAATATGGATAAATAAGCAATTAAAACTAAAAATAAGCACATAAAATAAGCAAACTAAAATAAGCAGTTTAGAGCAACTAAATGGCAATTTTAAGTAAAAACATAATTAAATGACATGTGGGCAACAAGAAAGCATAAATAAGCAATTAACCATAATAATAAGCAATAATAAGCAGATTTAAACAGTAAATAAGCACTATATAAGCAATAAGCAGTTTTAAACTAAAACTTGAAAATAGAAAACTTACAAAGGCCCTTGCTCAAAATAAGGCAAACATGCTCAAAGAGAATGATCTTCAAGCTCTAGCTTGGTTTAAAACAAGCTAGTTAAAAATGCAATAAGCCCATCTTTTTGGCTTATCTTCCAAATCTTTTGAGTGGAATTTTTTAGTAAATAAGACTTAAGCTATATAAATTGGAAACATTTATATGCTAGTTATATTGTTATATAACAAGGTAAAGAGCTTAAGAGGGCTTAAACAAACATTGTCATATCATAAAATTGCATTTAACTTAAAACATAATTTAACATAAAAACCTCAAATTTTCATTAAACTTTTAAAAGAGTACAATACTTAAAAAAATTACAATAAGCTGAAGTAAATAAGCTGAAAAATACAATGTTAAGCTACTAAAAAACTAGATGCCATATTGGCTGTCCTAAGTGCCTATTTATAGCACGAATAAGAAAATTCTAGGTCTTCTTCTTGTGTTTCTTATGTGAGAGGTTTAAGAGTGTGTTTCTTATGTGAGAGAGTTCGAGGTCATCATCTAATCCATCTAATTTTCTTGGTCACCAAGTAGAATGATCACAGCCATTGATTTTTATCTCTGTCCCATCAACGAATGAGGATTCATAGGATTGCCAAGGTGGAATTGGCTTCTTGTGAGTGGGGTAGAAGTTTGAGAGTGATGGGTTTGTTTGATGGTGCAGTAGTCGAGGTGAGGGGGATGATGAATAGTGACTTGGCGGGAAATGGTTTGGTTTGTTTGACTGGGTTTTGGATAACAGGTGTTAGCCCTGTTTTTGTTAAGTTGTTGCATCGTTAGTCCTTTTGGACTAACAATGTTAGTCCTTGAGGACTAACGATGCAAGAGGCTAGGGACTTATGGTGTAATATGGGTTAATGGGGTTAAGTTTATGGTTTGGGCTTTTGTTTGGGCCGGGTAAGGGTTTTGGACATTTAAAGGGTTTAAATGGTTTAAGGCTTATTAAGCCTTAGTATAAATATCTTAATGGGCTGACCCGACCCATTAGATGGGTGCGGGTTGGCCCATTAAGTATTTCTTCGGTTTCGGCTTTGACTTGTTGACTTTTTGGGTTGACTTTGACTTTGACTTTCGTTGACTTTGACTTTTTTCACGCTTTTCCATTCCCGTGCTCGATTTTGTCGTGTTGGCTTTGTTTTTGTCCTTTAGTGTTTATCCATCCCTGCAAATCTTAAATCACAATACACACAAATACATGTATTTTTGGTTATTTTGGTAATTTTAGGCACGCTTTTATAGGCAAAAGGTATGTGTAATTAAGCACATACCAAAATCCCCCATACTAAGATATTGCCGTGTCCTCATGCAATGCCATAATTAAACACTTTAGAAAACCAAGAATCTCAATCCCTCTCGACTAATTACCTCAAAAAGTAGCTAAGTGTTCATCGAGGGGAATTAAAGAATCAATAGCTTTGAAAAGCCCCGTTTTGACTATTTTTAAATATTTACACTTATTCCCACATATTTTTGTATTTTTTTTTCCTTTTTCTCTTTTTTTGGTACTTTTCATTTCAAGCAACTAACTAACATGTTTGACTTTCATTATTTTTATAACTTTAGGGTCACAGAACAAGATGCATTTCAATCCTAAAATGCCCAAAAAGGATAAATTCATCGTCCCCGACTTTTCACTCATCCCAAACCAAGCTTAAAAAAGAAATCCACCAGTCATATTTAAGCTAGGATACGAACATACCAGTCTTGTATCTTGTAAACTTTTCACTCCGAACAATGATTTCATATTAAGTTAGTGTGTTATTTCGAATTTTTCCATGGCATCAACCTTTTTAAGAAAAATTTGCATATTTCTTTTGTTTTACGTTCCACCCAAAGAATTTTGTTTTTGAAGGCGAGATCATTCCATGTAGCGACTTTCTTCTCGGCACATCCCAGCCGAGACCGGCTTAGGTGACCAGGCTTTTGACACCCCACAGAGAATAGTATCGGAACTCACGGACCTTCGGTTTCAAAAATTCTTAGGCTTCCCGTTAATAAAATAATTCATTTTAGAATAAACCAACAATCTTAAATCCGGAATTTGTCTTAGTTCAAATGATTATTTTAGTAACAAAGATATTTTTCCCTATATTTATTAGATCACACATATCACTCTGTTCATTAATTTTTACTTTTAACTAAGGGAAATCCTCGACCTTTTAAAAGGCTGGCAACATCGGTTGTGGAGCTGACAAGATGCAATAAAAACTTTTATCAGTCTCGATTATTTTTTCACTAGTGGACCTTTTTTGAAGGCTGATACATCGGGTTGTGAGCCGGCATGTTGCATCTAACACTTTTATCAGCCTCACAGTTTTATATTTTATCTATTCATCATTTTTTTTTATTGTTATTTTACCACGATATTCTAGTAGAAAACTTATTTTTAAAAATTTTAAGTATAAATTTGAAATAGAATAAATTAATATTAATGTTGTCGACTACATAAATATAGCTTCCAATTATTTAAAAATTGGTGATGTTTTGTTTAATTTTTGATAATATATAGCACGTTTTTTCATTAGGAAGGTTAGATGAGTTTGGGATGAAAATCGACACTATACTAAAACTTATGAGCGCTGTAGATGTTCAACGATTCTTTGTTTTTATTCTTTCTATTAGTTACTCTATCATTTTTGTTCTTCTAATTTAAAATTCTTTAATAAAAAGATCCGTGAATGGCTTGTCTATAAGTTAAGGGGACCATGTAGAGCGCACCATGATTCGTCGGTCAAATTTTATTCTTTTTATACCCAGAAGGAAGTCACATTTGTGACAAAAAAAACTATTTTATTTGGAATTTTTAAAATTTTTTTTTTTTGGTATTTGGTGTATAAACAAATACGTGAAAACTATGGTCTGCAGGCATATAATTCAAATCATTAGATACCCATAACTAGATTTAAACATTGTTCATGTTTTAAGAAGGGTCTCTTGTAATCTAACGCCGTTTATTAAGTATGGTTAAAGATAAACGGATAGTCGATAAGATTGGATATTGGTTCCCATAATGAAGCTGAGGATTTGAAGCTCATGTGAACGTTTTATTAGCCTTGTTAGATCCTATATAAACTCTTGTTTGATCCCTTGAACCACAAACCTATGCATTTTTTGTTTTCCTAAACCAAACGCACTCGTTTTGGATTTTCTAGTTCACATGCCCTTTTCATAAGCTATAAGCTCGTAAACTCTACTTATTTTAGCTTATTCTAATAAGCCATAAGCTGCAAAACTCTTTTGGATTTCAAAAATATCAAAATTATGAATTTTGGACTTGTTTTGCAAATCGAATCCATGCAAGGGGTATATATTGTAAATATTTTGAAATTATAACTAGAGGGGCTGAAAATGTAATATTCCTAAAGTTATAACTATGAGGGGCTGTTTTGCCAAGTTGTAAAGTTAAAGGTCTAAATTATATATACTTTATATATAAAGGACTAAATTTGTAAAAATATAAAAATCAAGGGTATATATTGCCATTTTTGCATACTTAAAAATATAAAATATAATATTTTTATATAAATTATAAAAATATATATAAATATTATAAAACTCGATTTTATTAAAACCCGACACATTTATCGTTATTGATCATCGATCGACGCATTATAAAAACAATTACGTTATATATTTAACGTAATTTATCATCGACTAGCTTTTGAAGAAACGTAAAATCTTATCGTATCACATTACTAGGGAATTTCATGTGAGGGGTTTCATTTGGGTATACGTTTTGACGAGTTTGCTGGATTTACGATTTAAAGTGTCCTGGCTCCTCAAACGTTTACTGCATGACCTCTGAATTATGATAGCCCGAACAGTGATACAATATTTCCATAAATTAATAAATCAAAGTAATATGTATGATTAAACATCATGAAGTTTTGAAACATAAACAATCAAACTAAGACTTGACATATTACCCCAGGTTGCGTGACGAGGCCGTTACTTTCATTTGATATACTTTTGCCATCAATCAGATTTCCCTGTTAAGGTGAGTTCATAGCCTCGCATTTCAATCTTTAAATGTTTCATAAACCCGCGAGGGGGATACATGCTATAAACCATGAATACAAGTGTTTTTCCAACTGTATGCTATCCTGATATATTATTGCCTAAGTCCCTACTTTTGCCATTAAGACCCCACTATCATGAACCGTTAATTACTCTTCGGAGTAAGCGCGAATGCTGTGAATAGATCTATTTGGGACTGAACTCCCCCGTTGGTATACATGTACTTTTGGTAACCAAACGCACTTCATTTGAATAAACTATGTGGGTGTTTGGCAAAGGCACCCGTTGGGGCAACTACTTGTGATTATTGATTATCTCAAGGCTTCGGTGTCATGAGCTTAGGGCAATAATACTGTTTTCTATGATAATTGTATCTACATTGCAATTATTACTATTATGGGTGTATAACAACGTAACCCACTGTTATGATGACTTGTATTCAAACTATTTATCATAAACCTGTTGGGTTTCAACTCAACCATTGTGTTGATCTTTTTAGCATGTTTATCTCAGGTAATTGAGCAACATATGGCACGGAGTGGCACGGACTTGAAGATGGCTAAACTGTTATCATTCAAACTTTATGTTTCTAGATTTTGGGACCTCTCTTTTTGTAAAACTCTGATGAATAAATGAATGATAACTAAATTTTCCAAAAACGTCTCTTTATGAGTCATTTTCTATGATTATGACTGTTGTACTATGAAGTAATACCCCAGATTAGCTTCCGCTGCTATATTTGTCAAAATGGGGGTGTTATAGATTGGTATCAGAGCCACGGTTATAGAGAACAAGGTTGAAACCTTAACTATAACTACTTTTCTTTTTCTATCCAAGAAAGTCCTCCGTGCCACTAATCATTTTACGAATAGTATTGTAAGATACATAAAATATTTTTACTTATTATTATAATGAAACTTATGTTATTTACCGCTGGGTTGTTAACAGAGTGATGTATTCTGCCAACCACCCTACTTTTGATATTGAGGATGCTTTTTCCTCTACCTTTTCGGACTATATCCCGACTTTCTCAGACTATTCCCCAACTTCACCGAGAAATACTTCTTCTGAATCTTTAAATAATTCATCTGGTTTAGTTCCAATAGCTTCACCAACTCTTTCACTTTTTCATGATAACCCCTACATGAAGGTCATGCATGCATATAATGTTATTATTCCACCATAAGTTCCTATTTCACCGCCAACTATTGTGTCTCCATCTACAATGCTATCACCAATGTTTAATCCTCAAGAATTATTTCTTCCTGAGGAATTATTGCCACCTAAGAAACGAGGCCTTGGACCCGATCATCCTCCTCTTCTAACTTCTGCCCTACCTAAGTATTTGAAGATGGGAGAAAGCTCTCGTATAAGACAAGTTTGGAACGGTCCACAAGGACAAATTGAGGAAATTTTGAAATCACCTTGATGAGCTCTCTCCTTGAACGCATTGAGCAACAAGGAAGACAAAATAGAAGGGTCTTGGATAAGGTCGGATGATCATACTACAAGATTTTGACAATCTGAAACTGAACTCCCAAGAGGCTCGTACTCAAATTGATAAACGTAAAAAAAAGCTAATGGGAAAATAAACAGCAAGATTGCACTAGCTCGACTTCAGGATAGGCTTAATCTCGAACAAATCATCGAAGATATCAGGTTCTCACCAAGCAGATAAGGGAAAGTCTTCCGGATGCAATTATGAACAAAAAGAATAGCCAATGGAAGGACCCCATCTAGACTACTAGATTAGATACTAGTTATAGTTTTTGTTAGAACCTAGCCACGGGATGTGTGGTATAAATAACAACACCTGTCAAATTTTAACTATGTACAGTACAAAGGCAAGTTGTTTATGATATAATATAATGGTGACCCCGTTGTACTCCATTGCTTCATACTCATCATATGTCCTATATTACATCTACGTCTTACACTTAGGATCTTCTTACATGTTAAATTAAATAACTACCATCTCTAGGACTATCCTTTTGATATGTTTATCTCCACAATGTGATATATCATTATGAATCTTTACCGTTAAATTCCTAGGGGAAAATGAACTTAATTATGTATGATGCTTGTTAGAATTCATATCAAATGAGTATATATGATATCACTATTGTGACAATGTTTATTTTTGAACTTTAAGCATTTTAAGGAAAGACTTGTGATGTCATTATTATCACGTGTTGTCTTATGTTGATAGAATGCCTCCCAAAAGGACATCAACATCTGAATAGCACACCATGACTGGCTACCATTAGATATTTTCCCTAGAAACTAGTTCTTGGACAGTTGTTGCCGCATCTCTGGAAGCACAAGCTGCAACAATGGCCAAGAATCCTATTAGGCAAACACCGGACCTCTGGAACTCCCTGTACGCAAAAACGGGAGGAAGAACTATAAAAGAGTTCATAAGCTGTCTACCTTTCTACTTCAATGGTCGGAAGGAGCATTTTGGCCTCATTCGACTTGGTTTTGAAACAGACTGAATCAATTTTTCTCGTAGAACTGTGCCGAGGAAAACAAAGTTGTAATTTGCTATTAGTAACCTGATTGCGGACGCCCTTATCCGGTGGATGTAATGCTCACGGCCAACCTATTAGAATAGAACAAGCCAACAAGATCACCTGGACTGAATTGAAAAGGCTCTTAACAAATAAGTATTGTCCTCGAACTGAAGTCAGGAAAATGGAAGATGAATTTTACAATCTGACTGTAAAAGGAAATGATCTTAAAACTTACGTTAGAAGATTCCAGGAATTAGCAGTCTTATGCCCGAACATGGTACCAAACACCGAGAAACTCATGGAAGTTTTCATCGGAGGATTACCCAGAAGTATTGAAGGAAATGTTACCGCTTCAAAGCCTCAAACTTTGGAGGAAGCCATTACCATAACTCAGAGGTTAATGGATCAGGTAACAAAGCACATTTCTATGCAACGAATCAATGATCATAAACGAAAGTTTGATGATAGAAGGAACACCACTAACAACAACAACTACCCTAATAATCGCATCAACAACTACCAAAACAACCATAGCAACCGCAACAATGATTACCGCCAACAGCAGAATAGAAGACAGGAAACCTTCAGGTCTTATGCTGCCACCCCAACTGAAAACAGTAGGTATACTAGAAGCTTTCCTTTATGTAAGAAATGCACTTTGCATCACACAGGACCTTGCACTGTCAAGTGTCAGACTTGTAACAGGGTGGGTCATCTGGAAGGAACTGCAATAACCAATAGGACCAGTCCATGGAAGCAATCAACAAACTAGTATCAGCAAGTTTTCATGCCTGTGCAACCGAGAAAGGGCATTACAATTATCAGCTCGCTTAAAGTCAAAACAAACAGTGCCTACGGAAAGACAACTTGCTGGGGGAAAAAATCCCGGGTCGCTACGAGGACCCGAAGTAAAGTAATGATATGTTCCTTCTAAACAACATTGCTAGCGAGAGGATTAATTCGATTCTGAGACAGATAAAGTTTTGTATCCATATCTCTTGCTTCTATGCTTAATATCCCACCAATTACACTATATACCACTTATGATATTGAAATGGCCAGTGGAAACTTAGTAGGTACTAATACCGTTATTCAGGGTGCAACTCTGACTTTGTTAAATCAACCTTTCAAAATTGATCTTATGCCGATTAAACTCGGTAGTTTCGACGTTGTCATTGGTATGGATTGGTTATCCAAGTATCATGCTAGAATTATTTGTGATGAGAAAGTCGTCCACATCCCAATCGACGGTGAAACATTAATCATCCAAGATGATCGAAGTAAAACTCGACTAAGCCTCATATCATGTATAAAACTGAAAGGTATATATCCAGAGGATGTCAAGTTTTCATAGCCCAAGTAATGGAAAAGAAGTCAGACGATAAACGACTGGAAGACATACCAGTATTCAGAGAATTTCTAGAAATTTTTCCTAAAGATCTACCTGGCTTACCCCCAGTTCGCCAAGTGGAATTCCAAATCGACTTAATTCCAGGAGCAGCACCAGTGGCCTGAGCACCTTACAGACTAGCTCCTTCAGAAATGCAGGAACTATCAAACCAACTACAAGAGTTGGCAGACTGAGGTTTTATCCGACCAAGTACTTCGCCTTGGGGAGCTCCTATCTTATTTGTTAAAAAGAAAGATGGATCTTTCAGGATGTGTATCGATTACCGGGAGTTGAATAAACTTACTGTAAAGAATCGTTACCCATTAACCTAGATCGAGTTAACTTATTGCGACACTCAAGGTTCGAGTGTTTACTCGAAATAAACTTAAGACTAATTTATCATAATGAGAGTAAGGGATGAAGATATCCACAGGACTGCTTTCAGGAATGAGGTCGGACACTATGAATTTCAAGTGATGCCATTTGGTTTAACTAACGCACCTGCTGTATTCATGGATCTCATGAACCGTGTGTGCAAACCATACTTGGATAAATTTGTGATAGTGTTCATCGATGATATTCTCATCTACTCTCGTAACAAAGAAGAACACGCAGATCATCTGAGAATAATCTTGGAATTACTCAGAAAAGAGAAATTATATGCCAAGTTCTCCAAGTGTGATTTCTGGATCAGTATCGTGCAATTTCTTGGGCACTTGATTGATAATCAAGGACTTCATGTTGACCCCGCCAAGATTGAAGCAGTTAAGAATTAGGCATCTCCTACTACACCCACAGAAATACGTCAATTCTTAGGACTTGCCGGCTACTATCGAAGATTTATCAAGGATTTCTCAAAGATTGCAAAGTCTTTGACTGAATTAACCCAGAAAAACAAGAAGTATATCTGGGGCGAAGACCAAGAGTCAGCCTTCCAATTGCTAAAACAAAAATTGTGTAAAGCTCTAATCTTAGCATTACCAGAAGGAAACGACAATATATTGTTTACTGTGATGCATCACTTTAAGGACTGGGAGCTGTATTAATGCAAAGGAAAAAGGTTATTGCATATGCATCCTGACAACTTAAACCTCGTGAAGAGAACTATACCACTCATGATCTCGAATTAGGAGCAGTAGTGTTTTCTCTTAAAATTTAGAGACACTATATATACAGTACAAAGTGTACTTGGTTCACTGATCACAAAAGTCTTAGCATATCCTTGATCAAAAGAGTTGAACATGAAGACAACGCCGTGGTTAGAATTGCTCAGATGACGATTATGAGATTCCGTTACCTTCCTGGAAAGGCAAAGGTCATGTGGCAGATGCTTTAAGCCGAATCAAACACTCAAGTTTAGAATCAGTGGCCATGACCATTCATCCAAAATTACCTAACAAATTCTCGAAGCTCAACTGAGGCAATCAAGGCAAGAAAAACATCAAGCCTGAAAAACCTATGGAGGAATGGAACCACTCCACTCTTGCACACACAACTCCCCACCCCCCCAACCACACACTCCCACTCCCCATCCATTACCCCCCCCTACATCAACCAACCCCACCCACCAATCCAACCCTAAAAACCCTATAAATCCAACATCACCCCCCCCCCCCCCCCCCACCAACCCCAAAGATTGAAAAGTTTCGTACCGATGGAACTTGGTATGTGTTTAATTACACACACCTTTTACCTTTAAAAACAAGTTAAAATAACCAAAAACGGACTTAAAATGCCAAAAATATGCTTGTTTTGCTAATTGTGTTGTGCAGGAACGGATATCTAAGAAAAGGACAAAAAAACAAAGCCAAAAGGACAAAACCGGACACGGAATAGAAAAGCGTGGAAAAGACAAAGTCAAGACAAAGCCCAAGTCTGAAAAAGTCAACCAAAGTCAACCCCGACAAATCCAAAGTCAAAAAGTGAAGAAAAATAAGTTTAGGGGCCAAAATTGCCAAGGCCCTAACTTATTTTATGAAGGAAAAGAAGGATCTTCGATTTGATTGTGCCTGCAACCGTTGTTTCTCACGTAATCCCGTTTTTATCACCAAAATTTCAAAAAAATGAAAAAATTTAAAAATTTTCAAAAATAAAATAAGTGTTTTGTCACAATTTTGACTTTCCTACTGGGTAGAATAAGAGTAAATTTTGACTCGATCGAGCGTGTTGAGCTCTAGCTTGTTCCTTAACTTTTAGACTAAGCGTTCCCGAATATTCACGAAGAACGAAAAATGATAGTGTTAAGTATGAGTTGGATGCTAAACAGGTTTATTTGGAAAATTTTAAGAAGCTCTTCGGGTGTAATTTGTCACTTTTTCTCCCATTAAGATTCTAACATGATTAATATACGTGTACTTTTGGTAATTAAACTTAAATAATAATTTTTATGATTATATAGAAAAAAAACTTTAGAACTTAGTCAAACTTATACTTTGAAATTTCAAGGCTGCAGGCACAATCAAAATCGAAGATCCTCCCCACATACTAGAATGAAATTGTCCTATTGTTTTACGATGGGTTTCTAGTAAATCCTAAGCCGTTTATGAAATATGCTTAAAGATAAAGTTAGTCGATTAAGATTTGGATATATCGGGTTCCAAAATGAAGCTGAGGTTTGTGAAGCTCTTGTTGATCGATGGACATGGGGTGCTCCTCCCACGAAGCGCTTGTTTTTGGGTCCTATGCTTGACCCATTCATTGATTTAGTTGTCCTTAGGGAAGGTTTGGAGGTCCGGGATATCCATAGCAGGGATATCACCTTCAAGGTAGTCTTGAGACAGAGGACATTTACTTGAAGTTTGGCCCGACAGAAAGTTTGGGATTAACTCAACGGTTGCCATACGGAAAACAAAATACTTGAACAATGGTAAATGGTCCTGACCAAGGGACTTCAACTTGCGGAGAAAAGTTTCAATCTTGAGGTATAGAGGATGACTCGATCACCGACGTTGAAAACGCGGTTTATTGATCTTTGCGTCATGAATCCTCTGTAGTTTTATCTTTGTAAATTCAAAGAATTTTCATAGGCTTGATCACGCATGTTCACTTAATTCATGAGTTTGAAATTTGCGTTGATCACCCGCGGTTTTGGATCATGTTTGCATGTTTAAGGGCCCATTAAGCTTTGTGCTCCAAACTCAATCGGCAGGATGCCACGCCTTTCCATATACAAGCTTATACGGTAGTGCACTCGATGGGTGTTTTGTAGGTTGTACGGAAGGCCCAGAGAGCGTCATCCAGTTTGTCCCGTCCCAAGAGGCACGATTTTCGCCACACTGTCCTTTCAAGAATGCTTTTTAAACCACGATTCGTATTATTCCAACATGCCCACTTGTCTGTGGGTGTTGATACGCGGTGAGAGACGATGTAGTGGACTCCATATTTAAGCATGACCTTTGCAAACTGGTCATTGCAAAAATGTGTTCCACGATCACTGATGATGGCACGAGGGGCACCGAATCTGGCAAAGAGAGATTTAAGAAATTTGCAAACTACTCGGGCGTCGTTGGTGGGGAGCGCTTTCGCTTCAACCCATTTTGATAGGTAATCGACAGCCACAAGTATGTATTTGTTGCCTCTAGAAGATGGGAACGGTCCCATGAAGTCGATGCCCCAAACGTCAAAGATTTCACAAACTTGGATGGAATTTTGAGGCATCTCATCCCTTTGTGAAATTTTTCCTTGTCGTTGGCTACGACGTCACAATTTTTAACCAACTCGTTGGGTATCTTTATATATTGATAGGCCAAAAGAATCCGGCCATCAAAGATTCTTTTGGCGGTTGAGATTTGCCTCCGTGATGTCCCCGGTGGGTCCATTGTGACAGCTTCGAAAATGTCGAGAGTTCTTTGCCGTGCTCACACCATGGATCATTTGAACGTAAAGATTTTGAACAAGAGAAGGGGTTATTCCCAGAAGTAGTGTTTGACATCTTTGAAAAAAACTTGTTTTTCTGTTTGGATGACATTCCCTTGACAATGAAATCCCCGCATGGTAGTTTGCAAAATCTGCAAACCATGGGGTACTATCAACACGAAGAGCAACCGATCCAAGAGTTTCGAGAGGAAATGTTTCCGTGGATTCCTTGTTCTTTAGTGTATCTTGATGAGGTTCTCAAGTCTGCTGAAAGATTGATCGGCGGCCAACTTCTCTGGCCTCCTTTTTTTGTCTCGGATGACAACATCGAATTCTTGGAGCAAAAGGATCCACCGCATCAGTCTTGGCTTAGCATCCTTTTTAGCGAAGAGATACTTTATAGCAGAATGGTCGGTATACACTATGCTCTTAGACAAAATGAGATATGACCAAAATTTCTCTAAAAGCATACACTTACGGCATGTAATTCTTTTTCGGTTCGTTAGTTGTAGTGTTGCTTGACCTTCCGTCGATGGTTTTGCTGGCATAGTATTATTGGTGGAAAATATGCTTGTTTTTTCGTTTGCCTAGGGACTGCCCCAATTGCAAAATCATGAATCACACAGAGTTCGAAGGGCAAGTCCCAGTCGGAGCAATCAAAATCTAGAGCCTCGGTCAATATACTTTTAAGTGTATTAAGGATTCTGATACCACTCTTTTGTGGAAGAAAAAAGGAGATATCTTCTTTCAAGCAGGTGAGTCATTGGGCGGGATATTTTTGAGAAGTCTTGTATGAAACCGGTCGGGTTTTTAAAACCGGCATGCACAAGAAAACTTCGGAACCTTGAACAGTTGTAGTCGGGTAGGGAGCTTGCGATTTAGATTACGGGTCAACTTTAGCTCGGGTCGACCTTAATTCCCGACTTGGAGATTTTAGTGTCCTAAGAAAAACAATGCCTTCTTTTACCATGAAATGACTCTTTTCTCCCAGTATAGGACCATATTGGTGTTCTTCACACCGTTTTAACATTTTGTCCAAATGGGGATAGGATGTAGAGAAGAATCCCCGAGTACTAAAAATTCATCATAAAACACTTCCATAGATTTTTTCGTCCATTGTCGTGGAAGATTGGCCATCATACATGTTGGAATGTGCCAGGTCTTTGCATTAGCCTAAAGGCATGCGGCGGGTAGGAAAAATGTTACGTATGGGCATGTTAAAAGGTGTCTTTTCATGGTCTTCGAGTTTCTATAGGAATCTGGAAATAACCCGGGAAAAGCCATCGCAGGAAACATTAGGAATTGGTTTCCTCGTGATGTCTTTCGTGAATTTGGTCCATGAAGGGTAATGGAAAATGGTCCTTTCGGGTAGCCTCATTTAACTTTCTATAGTCGATGCACACTCTCCACCCGTCGTGAACCAATCGGATTCGAGTATAAGATCTTTTTCATCGTGTTTTACGACGGTCATGCCACCTTCTTTGGTACACACATTGCAACCGGGCTTACCATGACACATGTCTGAGATCGGATAAATTAATCCAGGCGTCAACGAAGTTTTTAACTTCTTTTTGATTTAAAGTCGTGGATTTTTGGATTTACACCGCCTTTGATGCTGAACCCGTTGTTCGTAGTCCCTCTTCCATGGAAATTTGGTGGGTACAAAACCTCTGGGTCAATTACCCTTGATTTCAGAAAGTTTCAAGCGATGGCTTCTCTTGGGGACTTAGAACCTCGGTTAGGGGATCTGCCTTTCCCATTCTTTAAATCTTTTGCAATTTTGACGGGCTACTTGTCTTTACCCTCCAAAAAATTATATTCTAAATGACATTGGTGGCAGTCCTTGAGTTCAACCTCTGGGGGCTCATTATCTGAAGAGTTTGCTTCACAAATTTTAAGAATATTTCGAGTTTCTTGAAACTATTTTTCTTGATTGGGAGGCCTTGATTGGGAGGTGGTGGTGATGGATCACTATTAAGAATTGCTTCGAGGAGAAGAATGTCCCCATCAGGGTCATAATATGTTGGATCAACTTCCGGTGAAGTTGGATCATCCTCTATAGCAAGAAAAGAGTCGGCTTCTTCGAAAAGGAGAAAATCACTGTCCCCAAATGGAGTTAAAGTAGGAGAGGTGGTAGAAACGATTGGATCATAGTAAGGAGTGGGATTGCCACTCGAGATCACATTTGAGAAACCAAGAACTTCTTGAGAGTATTCTTCACAAGCCATATCAATGACGTCAATTCGGTTTGCCGTCATATGATGGTAATTAGCCGTGTATCTTAAAGTTTGGTCCAGATTAAATGTAATGGCCTCTCTGCCAACACGAAGGGTTATCTCACCCTCGTATACATCAATCAATGCATGACTGGTCTTTAAGAAACTCCTCCCGAGAATTAAAGGAACTCGGGGGGTCTGGCTCAAAATTGACGACCACAAAATCTGCAGGAAATTGGAATTTTCCCACCGTTACATAGACGTATTTAGCGATACCGATCGGTTCAGAGATTGAACAGTCCGAAAATCGCCCAGGTCTCCAAGTTTTCTGTAACTTGTTTAGGAGGACCGCTGAGCAATTCTCATTCAATGGGGTTCTAGCCATTTCACTCAACTTTTCTTTGTTTCCGATTAAGGTTTTTAGAGTCGAGGCGAATTTTGGCATAAGCATCAAGGCATCCGTAAAGCTAATTTCGAAACTCAAATCTCTAAAGATTTCGTAGAATTTCTCAATTTGGTCGGTGTTTTTTTTTTTTTTTTTTTTTTTTTTTTTTTTTTTTTTTTTTTTTTTATTTTTTTTTTTTTTTTATTTTTTTATTTAGAAAAAAAAATTTGTTTTTTTTTTTTTTTTTTTTTTTTTTTTTTTTTATTTTTTTTTTTTTTTTTTTTTTTTTTTTTTTTTTTTTTTTTTTTATTTTTTTTTTTTTTTTTTTTGTTTTTTTTTTTTTTTTTTTTTTTTTTTTTTTTTTTATTTTTTTTTTTTTTTTTTTTTTTTTTTGTTTTTTTTTTTTTTTTTTTTTTTTTTTTTTTTTTTAGAAAAAAAAGTTAGATTTTTCACACGTCTTTTCCCATCAATTATTCATGAAGGAAATGGAAATTGATTTCTTTTGGTTAGGCTTGTGAAGCACTAACTGGAGGCATTTACTAGCTCAGAGATTGATTCATGATGGACAAAAGGGACAACCCGGAGTTTGAATGTCCTACGGTGCTTCCGTTATTAGTAGAGGCATCGTAACCTTGTGACCTCGGCGGGGTTCACTGTTCTACTACTTAGGAGAGGAAGAAGTATGAATCGTGTGGTCCCTTATAAGCTACACCACTTCGATTGTATTCAACCCTTCTAAATCCTCTTTCGGTTAGTAACAGTGTTACTAGGGGAGAGTTCCGAAGTAGAGCGGTATTGGAAGTGAGAAATTTGGAAAGCAAATGTCTGTGAGATTGGTCAATGATTTTGCATGTTTTTGACCTTGAGTTTTTGCATATGTTCCTCATACACAAAACATCTTACCTTTACGTAGGCTTGGAAAACTCCCTTCGATACAACCTTGAATTTGAGGAGCTGGAGCTTGATAGGCGGGAGTTTTGATAACAGAGCGAACAACCTGAGGTCATAGATTTGACCTAGAAGAACCGGGGGTTGGTAGACTGGAGCTTGTATTGAAATACTCTCGGTTTTGGTTGTAACGATTCTGATTGTTTCCTTGATTTGGCATATTATGATTTTTACAAAAAGCTGGAGGAAAACCAGAAGGTCGAATTTGATTTGAAATCGGAGCTCGATAACCGTGTTTCCTTGGTTTGTAAGTTAGCAAGGCGGCTGGCTTGTGAGACATAAACTTGGATATAATCTCGATAAACAATGCAGTGGTGGCTGACAAGTTGGTAGGAAGAGCACCCCACGCAAGTAACACAACTTTCCTCAACCGCTTTGAACGGAGTATGAGCGGGATATAGATTTTTCTATCAAGCAGTAAATCTTTCACCATATCTTCAACTCAACGCAACCTCGAAGATATTCCGGGGGTGAAGTGCTCGAACTCACATGGCAACAACCGGTTTTGTTACGTGGAAATTACGAACTTTGGATTGCTTTCAATGATCTTAGCAATCACGAGGCATTTTATCCAGAAAGTTGCCACCCTCGACGGGAATTTAACAATCTTGATCGTTTAGAGTTCAAGCATTAAGAATGTTATCGAGTTGATGCAATACTGAAAATCACTGATGTGGACAAGCCCAAAGAAGATCGTTAAATCGGTCCGATGCTTCAAAAAACGTCTCATGCAAATCTTTGTTGAAATCTTCTGAAATTTCATTTTGAAGATTGGATGTTTTTAGACGGAGGGAAAAATTTGTTGATGAATTTCGAAACAATATCATTCCATGTTTGAATCGATCGAGTGTGTTCATTATTAAGCCAAATTCCGGTTGGTCCCCTTTCGAGGGAAAATAGGGAAAAAGCATAAGCTTTACCGACGTACTTCGGGACCGTTCGGTAACATCATCGTAGAAGTGGATCTTGTTGAAATATCGATTTGGGCATGAGGATCTTCTTTTTCATGTCCAAAGAATGCTTGTTTTGAAGGAAAAAAAAAGGTTAAAAAAAAAGCAGACCGTGACTTAAGCTCAAAGTTGTCCTCGCGCGAATTTCGGGCACAACGATGGCATCCTCGTAACCCCGGTGGGTGCTTTCAAGCAACTGAGCCATAGACCGGTATCATCCATGGAGCTAAGGGATCATGGATTTTCAACTGTTCTTCTAAGATTAAATTGTTCAACAACAGGTAGGTGGGCCTGGTGCAGATGATTAAGAAGATTACGAGATTGGGAACGTGTGTGCATACACATAAGAAAAAGAAAATTGACACAAATATTTTTTTTGTTCTTTTTTGGTTTATCAAAGTAGATTCACATTTAATTTAATAACGGACAACGATTAAGACCAACTTAAACCCCAATCATCTGACAAGCTTCTCGGTAACTCTTCGAAAATAAAAACGCACAAAGGAGCAGAGGAGTAGGAAAGCGCGGAGCTATTAAAACCTTTTTCTCTTTAGGATCGTAGTTCCTCGAACAACCGCCTTTACCCCCTCTTAGAGTTTTGTTTAACTTTTACAATGTGAACCTTACTCGCAATTGAAACAAAAGGCAATTTTTATAAATCTTGTTCGAGTTGCGAATCAAAAAGTTCACCGGAAGTTTATTATGAAAAATACTCATTGAGAATACTATAATTTTGATATTTTTACCAATTTTTATGAATTTTATTATAATTTAAGACAATGTTTTTTTAATTTTTAGGTTTTTTTTTATTTTTTTCCTTAAAATTGACAATTAATCTAAGAAAAAAGAAAATGTAATATTTTGTACATTTTGGTTTTTTTTTGGTTTTTATATGATAATATTCAGACAGATACAAACACAACTAGCCAACACGTAACGATAACGGTTTCACACCTCCCCGGCTAGCGGCGCCAAAAATTTGATTGGTCTTAAAAAATATATATAACATATATAAAAAAATATATATTTATAAGTATAAATTTAAAAACAATCAATGTAAACCGAGGAGTAGAAAAGAATTATATCCCAGGGTCGTATTTAGTCCTAACGAGGCATTGCTGGAGAATCGATACAGTTCAGAAAATGAGTATGAAATGGTATTAATGATTTGAGGAGTAGAAGCTAAATTAATCAATAACAAACAAAACGAAAGAGAAAAAACCTACAAATTTATTGATAATTAAAGCTTGAAAAAACGAGAGCAAGCAGGAATCCAAACAAGGGTCAAAAACCTAAAAACTATTAAAAATTAACCCTAAAAAGAATTTTTACTTCTAAACTGACTCTAGGGGACTAAATCATAAGATGAAAAAAACTAGACTGAAACGAGTCGATTTGACCCAAAACCAAAGCCAAAACGACAAAACCAGACCAGTATGTACGGAATGGAAAGGCGTGAAAAGACAAAGTCAAAACAAAGCCCAAAGTCTGAAAAGTCACCATAGTCAACCCGACAAATCAAAGTCAAAAGAGGAAGAAAAAATTTTTTTTTAAAGTTTAGGGGCCAAAATTGCCAAGTCCCTAACTTATTTTATGAAGGAAAAGAAAAAAATACTTGCAAGGGCTTAAACTGCCATTTTCACCAAAGAGATACCACAATGACACCCTTGCCACCTAGAAATTTATACACACAGGAATTGTGTGAAAAACCTATATAACATTAGGGGTGTTTTTTCTGTTAAATCTCAAACATTTACAACCACATGTACTAAATTGCAATAACCACTATAACCATGAGGGACCAAACCTGTACAAACCCCAAACCCTCACCCCGTTTGAAACACTGTTTATCTTCATCAACATTTCCCGCCAAACCCCAAACCCCACATCCCGTCATAATCAAACCTCGTTGACCTCCCCACATCACTCCAAACCTATCACCCTCATAAACCCCACCCCCCACATGGGTCAATGAACAACTTGGCAATCCTATGTGACCTTATTGGCCAAGAACAAATCGATGGTTGATATAATTTGAGTGGGCACTACTCAAAACCAAGGGCCAGGATTGCCCTTGTGTTTCGACACACACAGACTAGCACACAAGGCTGATTTTGTGTCTACAAAGAAGCACAGAAGTGAAGTAAAGAAGAAGAGACCCAAACCCTAGCTTATTTGGCTATAAAAGCTTTTGTAAGCCATTGTGGCAAGAGTTAGTTTTTTTAGTGTGTAATTTTTAGAATTCAGTTTTAGTCTTAATAGTGTAAATGTCCATTTAAACATTTATGTAGCTTGAAATGTTCCTGTAAATGAAAAAATTGAGATTTAAGTTCAAATTGTTTCCAAGTTCTTGTTTCCTTTAAGCTCACTTCTAAGCTCTTATATAAGCTGGGTCCTGATCCTTGTTATATATTTATAGATGTCTATGTTTATTTATATATAATAAGGTGTAAGAACGCGCGAGTCAGTTTACTCAAAACTATATGGTCATCAATGCACCATGTTTTTATAATGAAGCATTGGCTAGTCCAAAGCAAACGGCTATTGGTAAAGACTAATCAAATCCGTTAATGGCTGATAGTTTGCCAAAAACTATAATTTGTGTGCATTGTGAGCCAAAAAGAATAGAGAGAATTGGTGAGCTTAAAAACAGAAAGAGAGATGTGTGAAAAATAGACAGAGTGAAATGTGAGCCAAAAGAATTGAGAGATAATATGTGAGCTTAAAAACAGAAAGAGAGATTGTGTGAATCTATCTTTGAATGTTACAAACTTTGGAGTTTGTACTGCTTTTGGGTGGAGAAGTTAATACTGCTAGGCTTATTTTAGTACTGCTAAACCAATTTTAGTACTGTTGGATGACCGTTAGTACTGTTTGGGTCTAACAGATTTTTCATTCATTAATAGAGCCGTTGAGATATTTCCGCCAAATTCCTATGATATAGGGGTTTGACCAATTGGACTTTCGTGAACTATCTATATATACGTTTGATTTAATCACGATAATCTCAATTTCTTTAAGACGGTCAAACCATATCTCTATGTTTCTCTATTTAAATTGCAAATAACTTTCTCCAGCTTTAATATATTCATCCACGATCATATTCCACTCGATTACTCACACTTTCAGTTATGGCAAACTTGGAATTTTGTGACAAGCACAACATGGTCGCATTCTTAGATAAATCTACAGGAAGTGCAGGGTTTCATCAAATCATCGATTTCCTAAATCGAAGTCACATTTGCTATGCACTAACAAAGAAGCCAGATGTTTGTGTCTTATTTATCAAACAATTTTGGCGGTCTACTGAACTTTCTACTGCTGAAAATGGAGAGGTCAAGATTACTGCTACTATTGATGGTCACTCAGTGACTATAACTGAGGGATCTTTAAGACGACATCTCAAGTTGGATGATCAAGATGGTATTTCTTCTATTCCCAACTCGGAGATCTTTGAGCAATTGGCGCTTATGGGATATCACACAGACTCAGATAAGTTAACTTTTCAAAAGGGTGCTTTTTCACCTCAATGGAGGTTTCTTATCCACTCTATTCTTCATTGCCTTAGCCCAAAGAAGACTGCTTGGGAGCAGTTTAGTAGTAATATTGCCACTGCCCTTATATGTTTAGCTACCAATAGGAAGTATAATTTCTCTAGGATGATTTTTGAGCATATGGTGTCCAATATCTCTAGTCCCCATAAGTTTTTGATGTACCCTAGGTTCATTCAACTATGTCTAGATATGCAGAGAAACCAGCTTCAACAACACACAAGATCATATCCTGTACCCTCTCTTAGCATGAAAGTGTTTAACAATATGAAGAGGCCTACCAAGGGATTTTCAGGCCAGGAGGTTGCTCTATTCCCCACTATGCTAGATGTTACTGAACCTTCCACTTCACCTTCCCGAATCACATCTTCACCTTCACCCTCACCTGAACCTTCACCTTCCCACTCACCTGAACATTCACCTGCTGCACCCACACAACCATCACCCACACAACCATCACCCACACAACCATCACCAACACAACCATCACCAACACATCAATCACCTGGAGCTGAACATCATTTCCCTACACCCTATGACTCACCTATCTATGTTGTTCACTCACATAGAAGTGATGAGGGTAGCTTGCAACTCAATGAATTGATGAATTTAGTTACCAAACTTTCTGACAGGATTAGAGCATTGGAGGATGACTTGAAGAAGACAAAGAAACTACTGTTCTGCCATTATACCATACTTATTTAGGGGTCAAGAAGCTAGAGTCTCAAAATAAAGCTTGGGGGGGAAAGCAAGGATTAAAACGCTCGTAGGGTTGTTCTTTCAAATGAGAGTTCTTGAAGATGATTCTTCCTAAACCAGGGGGAGGGAAATTATCAGATGCAGAGGTTCAAGAAAAAAAAGCAACTTAGTCTGAAACTGATCTATTTATACAAGATGTGTCTCACAATCTCTGAAGTCATTCAAACTCAAGAAGGCAGTGAGAAAGGAAGTGATGAAGTTAGTACTGCTGGAGCAAAACAAGGTACTGCTAGTGAAGAAGCTCCAATAGTTAGTACTGCTGAGGTAAACATTAGTACTGCTGGACAAACTGTTATGTATACAAGAAGGAGTGCAGAGAAAAGGTCAAGACAAGACAAGGGAAAAGCCATAATGATAGAGTCTGAGCCCAAGAAGAAGTCCTAAGGAGAACTTGAAACATAGAAAGGTTGAGTTATGTTTTGTCTAAAGCCATCAGGATTGAAGAGCAATATGGATATGAGGATCAATGAGCTCTGATTTGCATATAGGATGAAGAGATTGCAAGACAATGGGATGAAGAGGAAAGACAAAGAGCCATGGCTGAAGCCAAGTCTTCTAAGCAGATAGATTGGAATGATCCTTCAGTCATAAGGTATCATTCTCAAAAGATGAAACCAAAGACAGTTGCCCAAGCAAGAAGAAATATGATCAAATACTTGAAGAATCAGGGGAACTACAAGATTAGTGACTTCAAGGGAATGTCTTACAATGACATTAGGCCAATCTTTGAAAAGGTTTGGGATTTTAATCAAAATATTGAGCCTATGGATGCAGAGCATGGAAGTGAAAAGCAAAAGTCTCCTGAAAAGATTGTGGAAGAAGAGGTTGATACACAAGAAGAAATGAAAGAAGTTGTTAAAGAACCTGGAGCAAAGAGAAAGAAGTCTATTCCTAGAAAAAGCACAAGGAAGAGACAAAAGATGGAGGAAGATGATGAGAAAGAAGAACTCAAAGGATTTTTGGATATAATACCAAGAGAAGAGGTTCCTATAGAGGTTGAATCTATATCTACAAAGTTTCCAATTGTGGATTGGAAAACTTGTGTTTTGACAGAGACTTTCATGTACTATCAAGTATTCAGAGGAGATGGCAGTTCCAAGAACTACAAAGTTTTGAGTGAGATGCTTGAAGACTTTGATAGACTAGATGTAGAGGAATTGTACAGATTAGTCAAGGAAAGGTATAGTACTTCAAGACCAGAAGGGTATGATCTGATGCTTTGGGGGGATTTACACACTTTGTTTGAGCCTGATGAAGATGATGAGATTTGGAAAGATCAGCATGAATACAACTTGATCAGCTGGAGATTATGTGATTTTTGTGGTATTCACATTTTGTTGATGGAAAATGGATTAGCAATTCATATGCTGACAGAGAAGAAATATCCTTTAAGCCAAGAGATGTTGACAAAGATGTTGAGTAGAAAATTGGAGGTTGATCACGAGAGTTCACAGGCTTTTGAACTGATAAGGTTTCTAAGATCTCAAGTGCAGAAGTAAAAGAAATGTTTGGGGCTGCTTAAAACATGTATATTATAAGGTTGTTTGGGTCTTTGCAAGGGGTGTTCGTGGTGGCTACAAACTTGTTGTTTCAAACCTAGTTTTAGGGATACAAATCCTAAATATAGAAACTATAAATAAGAAAAATGATCAGATATGAAAATTTGACGACTTCACCTCGTCGTTAAGTTCGGTTATCTCACCTTCTGAGTTGACCGGTTTTCGTGTGGTGAGCTATAGGATAATGACTCCAAATTGACACATGTCGTCTTTTTTTGGATTTGCAGCCTGCAAAATCAAAAATTATATGTTAGGGTTGAGCTGTGAACAGTTTTCGTTTGGTGAAGACCTATATTTATTTAGTAAAAATGGACAAAAGGGTATCCGAACCCGCCATGGCTGCAAACACTTTTTTGATCGTGTTGATACGCCAAGATACTGGTCGCTTTCTATAACAACCCGTAATTTTCATCAATGTAATTATCCATCTATTAAATTAGATGCACTATAATATCTATCTATTATATATACCACCTTTTTACAGGGAAATTTTTTTGCTTTATCTCATTATGCAACGTAACTTGCATCTCTAAAGTAAACGAGCTCACGCAACCTCCACCAATGCCATCTATATCTATGTTTATATCATGTAAACATCCTAATATGTTAATTATATATCTTAATATCATTTTTACCAAGTACATTATCCATTTAATATACTATTTACAACGTTATATCAAAACAGACTTTATCCGTTAACATTTATATCAAAACCCTAATTATATGTAATGTATACATATAAAATGAATGTGCAAGCCTTCAAGCATGTGTACAAGTGTACAATGCATAACATTTGAATATCTTTTCCCTCCTAAATCAAGTTACAACTTTCTAAAGCCCAATGTACAAGTCAATAATGCAAGAAAACCAAACTAGGTCATTTTACCTCCTAAATCACTTTAGTTTCTTACTACCACTTTAGCACAACTTACAAGCTCCTATATAGCACAAACATGTAAATTACTAAATCGTCCTAAAACCCTACTTAAACCTAACCCTAAAAGAAACCCTAAAAAACCGCTTATTTCATTTTTTTTTTAAACCTTAATAACTAAACCCTCTAAAACCTGAATCCTAACCCTAAACCTCTAACTCCACTAAACCCTAATCTTAATCCTAAACCTTAAGCTATCCTAAACCCTAACCCTAACTCGAATTAAAACCAAAAATCCTAACCCGAAACCAAAATCTAACCCGACACCCTTTTGTTTCATTTTAACCCATTTTTAAACTAAGTAAACACCTCAAGCACCTCAAGCTAGCATCCTAGCACCACCATGACCATTAACCCATGTAACCAAGTTGCAACAAAAGCCTCCTGATCACCACCCATTGGCCACAAGTTAGTCTTGATCACTCTGTGTACCTCAATGTAACCCAGAACCCATCCACCCACCCTCCAAGTCTCCTTGTCACCACCTATGATAACCGAACCCCCTCCACACCCTTACACCTCCTCATGCTACTTTCCTAGCTCTTAATACTCACCATATAGCCTTCATTAGTCACCCTTGATCTCTACACCAAGTTAACTTGGGCACTAAGGGACATTCAACCCTATAAATAGCCAAAACTCCCACCCCATTCAAACACACCTCAAAATTTATCAAACATACAAATGGAGTCTTAAAAAAGATCAAGGAAGAAAGAACTTAGCCCTTAGAAGCCAATAATCAAGAGAAGGAAGGTCTTGAAGTTATTTTCTAGGCGTTCGAACCCAAAATCCCTAATTCGACCTGTTTTCTAAGTTGTAAGTCCTCACCTTGTTCAATAAGCCCATGATCTGTTTTAGAACTCTTATTAGCTTGGTTATATCATGTGTACGTCCTTTGTTCAAGCCTTGAATCCTCAAACCCATGCGTTTTTGGTTAAAACCCTAAAAATGACCCGTTTTAATTTTATAGCTAACGAATCCTTTTTTTAAACTTTTGTTACGTTAGAACATCTTATTTTTGCTTATTCTAATAAGCTATAACCTGCAAAATTGATTTCTAAATCAAAAATATCAATATTATGGATTTTGGACTAAAAACGATACATTTTCCATGCATAGGGGTATATATCGTAACTTTATGAAATTTATAACTAGAGAGGCTGAAAATGTCATTATTCCAAAGATATAACTATGAGGGGCTGTTTTGCCAAGTTTTAAAGTTAAAGGTTTAATTTATATATACCTTATATATAAAGGACAAAATTTGTAAAAGTTTATAAATCGAGGGTATATATTGCCATTTTTGCATTCTTAAAAATATAAAATATAATATTTTTATATTAATTATAAAAATACAGATTAATATTATAAGACTCGATTTTATTAAAACCCGACACATTTATCGTTATTAATCATCGATCGACGCACTATAAATCAATTACGTTATATATCTAACGTAATTTATCATCGACTAGCTTTTGAAAAAACTTAAATCTATAACGTATCACGTTACTAGGGAGTTTCATATGAGGGGTTTCATTTGGGTATACATTTTGACGAGTTTGCTAGATTTATGATTTAAAGTGTCCTTGCTCCTCAAACATTTACCACATGACCTCAGAATTATGATAGCCCGAACAATGATACAATATTTCCATAAACTAATAAACTAAATTAACGTCAATGTTAAACTTTATGAAATAAAGCTTTGGAATATAAACAATCAAACTAAGACTTGACATATTACCTCAGGTTGCGTGTTGAAGCCATTTTACTTTCAATTATACTAAACTTTCCCGCCCGGGTAGATAACATTGTACTACCATACGGCCGCATTTCATTGATATACTTTTGCCATCAATTAGATTTCCCTGTTAAGGTGAGTTCATAGCCTCGCATTTTAAATCTTTGAAATGTTTCATAAACCCGCGAGGGGGATACATGCTATAAACCATGAATACAAGTGTTTTTCCAACTATATGCTATCTTAATATATTATTACCTAAATCCCTACTTTTGCCATTAAGACTCCAATATCATGAATCGTTGATTACTTTTCAGAGTAAGCATGAATGCTGTGAATAGATCTATTTGGGACTGAACTCCCCCGTTGGTATACATGTACTTTGGTAACCAAACGCACTTCATTTGAATAAACTATGCGAGTGTTTGGCAAAGGCACCCGTTGGGAAAACTACTTGTGATTATTGATTATCTCAAGGCTTCAGTGTCATGAGCTTAGGGCAATAATACTGTTTTCTATGATAATTGTATCTACATTGCAATTATTACTATTATGGGTGTATAACAACGTAACCTACTGATTATGATTACTTGTATTCAAACTATTTATCATAAACCTATGAATTTCACTCAACCATTGTGTTGATCTTTTTAGCATGTTTATCTCAGGTAATTGAGCAACTTATGGCACGGAGTGACACAGACTTGAAGATGGCTAAACTGTTATCATTCAAACTTTATGTTTCTAGATTTTGGGACCTCTCTTTTTGTTAAACTCTGATGAATAAATAAATGATAACTAAATTTTCCAAAAACATCTCTTTATGAGTCGTTTTATAATATTATGACTATTGTACTATGAAGTAATACCTCAAATTAGCTTCCGCTGTTATATTTGTCAAAATGAGGGTGTTACAACCATCAAGGAAACACTCTTCGAGGCACGTGTTTGACACACTTATCACTAAAGAGCTGAGACATGTGTTTGACATGCTTTCCTTAAAACAGATTCGCCGTATGTTTCCCAGGGTACAACAGCCAAAACAGTAAGTTGTACTGCCGGACTTAACAAACTGCCTGAAATATCACATTTCCAGATGTGTATACCATAAGTTAAAAATCAATAATACTTATTGATTTGATGTGTTTCAAAACTATGGAATCAGTCCTCACAAGTTTACTCATCCCACCGATGTGGGATAGAAAATAAACATAAAATTTTCTTTATGCATGGTACCGAATGCCTAACTTTAAGACGCGATATCTCATTCACATCAACTCCATTTTGAACACATAAAAGTTCACTGCGAAGCTCTCTACAAAGAGAACGCAAACTTACAAACTACACTATTTTAGGACGGAGGGAGTATTACTTATATATATGACACATACATATAGATAATTGTGTCCAAAGTTGGTCAAAAATCACTTTGCCAACCAAAAAATCCAACAATGAATTCTATTTCAAGATCATTCTGATAAAAATGTTTACTTTCCTCCACTTCAACAATTGTATAGAAACACGTTTTGAAAACCCGTGCTTCGCTGCGCCGGGTTTTGTAAAAAAATGCATATAAGTAGAGAAGATGTTGTTACAAATTCAATTGCCACGCTTATAAATAGCAAAACAACACTTAAAGGAAGAATGAACATACACATCAGGTTAATCGTTCTTTTGTACAATTTTTTATGAGACTGAAATTTAGATTTTAGGATCCGTTATCTCTTGAAAGCAGATATACCTGTAGTGCTTTCGCAAATTGTGTATTCCCTGCCAAAAAATTCATAAAAAAGTTAGCTACTGCATCGAGTATTGCAGTGTATGACAATAACAGTTGGTCACTCTCCTAATGTCAAACAAACAATTGATGACTCTCCTAAAGTTAAACAAACAATTGGTGTACCCTTACATCCACAACAATACAACATTTACTTACCTCTTGCAGTGCCCCTCTGTAGCTCCTAACATCAAGTGTGCTGGCTGTATGACACCTTCTGATGTGGTGAATTTTCTTTTCAGGTTCCAAGCTCTTTAGATAGGCGAACTCGATTAATAACGTAAATCAGTGAGGACTAAATAAGATGTTCAACGAATGAAAAAGAGCACATGAAAATGTTTCTACTATGAATAAAAAAAGACATGGGCCTTATAAAGTTGAGAGATTGTGAAGGACAAAATGATTGAGTACCTAACCAACAAATGCAATGCAGTAAGATAACAATTATAAATCGCATAATACTTATACACGATGGAATATGTTGCAACATCAGGCCACGTTAATTTTTATTTGACTACTTGGCAATATTAAATTGTTGCATTAGTGTATAGTTGTATACAAACCGGGGATATGCTTTCTTAATCTGAAATAAGGATAAACGGGTAGTCAGAAAATGGAGATCGAGATAAACCGAAACCATTATTGGTTGTTCAAAAAATTACCATCCAGAATCTCAAGAAACATTCTCTATAAACAGGATTGTGAATATTGACCAATACTCATTTTCTAGAACAAAAAACGTACTACAACTTGGAGTGAAAATGAAGTCGATCAAAGAGGCCAAACCACTTAAACTGGTCAAAAAGCGCCTAATGTGTATTTAAATGGTTATGGATGTTCTAGATCAAAAGTCCCAAGTCACTCAACCCATCAATTAGCAGATTTCATAAGGTCACAATCGATTAATCGACATTAGATAAATAAGTAAACATACTAGAGCCATGAATCCTTTAATAATCTAACGAAATTCAAATATTCAACACATTTATAGTGCAATGGTTTTCCAATAGTGCTTCCAATTCCCTCTGCACAATAACGGCAATTGTGTAACAACGATACAGGCCTTAAGCTTTTCAATATCTCATATTCATTAAGAATCGGAGTAAACACGAACCTACGAAAAGTGCACGGAAATTATCCACCGCTTTCCTAAGCATAACATTCGCAAAAGCCTGCAAATCAGATATCATTACTTTCCATTCAACATTTTATATTCATTAATAAAAAAGGCAACTAAATGATACAACACTGTATATATATACTAGAATGCATCAAATGAGTTTATATGTACAACGTCACACCTTAATTACGATTCTCAAAGCCCTCCTTGGCTACACACACATATCAGTGGGTTAAAAAAAGTATCTAGATTATATTACGACATCGGATATTTTAAGATACATTTGGATACAATATTGACATACCAAGTAGCAACAAAAAAAACTGATGACGTTCATTTTCCATAAAAAAAGCCAGTCATATTCAAAGGGTCTTCAATGATCGAGGTCATTACTGTCATGTAAGCGTCAACTCATGTTATTTTTTCTACAACCAAATTAGTTTAATAAGATGACTAACTTCACCAAAATATACAACACTTAAACACAAAAAACACTTAAATACGTTAATCTTTGGAAGGATATTGTTGTAACTATAAAATTTTGCGAAAGATATTCCTTTTTTGCTTTTGAATGCAGTTCCTGTTTACACATTCATCATACAGTATTTCACATCGTTTCTACTTACGCTTCTCTTTATAAGCAGAAGCAGAAAGAATGAAAGACAACTTATAGGAAGATGTTTACTTACGCTTCTATATATTGAAAGGATTGTGCATTCAAGGTCATGACTACTTTAAAGTCAACATAATAAATTACAAACATATAAATATAAATCACTCTTTGGTGGCCTTCTTACCTTCTTTCTTAATAAATTATAGACAATGCATCAGATACATTGCATATTAGTTTATAAAATTAAACGCGTGGAGTTACACAATGTCCTATGTCGCATTCGCTCTTCAATCCTAGGGAAGTAATTTTACACTATCTCGCAAACTAAATGGCATGTTCTGTGACCTACTGACCTATGACCCAACTACTTGACCCACCCATTTTGACAGTTTGCGCTATTACTAAAATGCAGCAGCTGAGGAAACAAACATTTTCATATTGTTGGACATCAATCCTATTCATAAATTATTACCAACGTTGGTTTTTAAGTCAGTATTTAGGTGTTCGCCAATTGAATTCTACTACGCTTGATCAATATATCATTCTATTCAATTGTTGCAGCAAGGCATGGTAACTGTTTACAGCAACGTTCTTATAATGCCACACGGTCGGTATTTGTGAATGCTTATAGCTACAAACCTCATATATATGCTCATCTAACATCACCAAGGGCAAATTGAAAGTAGCAATGAACAAAAAAGCATGTTAAAGTTTCTTTTGCATAGCACCTAAATAATGTATTAGCCACTTAAGCAAAGAAGTAAGGTTTATATAGATCCCACACTATATATGTCATCAATAGACTTTAGCAAATAAAGAATAAAAAATCTGATAAGCCTCTCTGTTTACACTTTCTATTAGCTTATTTCATACCCTGACCACGTTTCC
Source organism: Tanacetum coccineum (assembly GCA_026074375.1). Taxonomy (NCBI): domain Eukaryota; kingdom Viridiplantae; phylum Streptophyta; class Magnoliopsida; order Asterales; family Asteraceae; genus Tanacetum; species Tanacetum coccineum. The sequence goes on from BQNB010043376.1 coordinate 33,098, forward strand.
ATGTGCTTACTGATTGCTACCTTCCCATTTCTAAAACGCGCAAAATTTGCTTAACCGACATTTCCATTGAAGTTCATAGGTACATTCTAAAATGAACAAATCTGCAACCTTATGTAGATTTTGCCAAAGCTAAAAGGTTCAGAGATCTTAATGGTATTTATGTTATCCTCAAAATGTTACTTACCCTTCTAGTCAGTTTATATGTTAGGTAAAGTCACTAAATTTTCAAGATTTCAAAGAACATTCGACACACTTTCCTGAAGCATGTGTACCTTATTGGAAAGTCTGATTGCAAACCCTGTTTCTTCGTTATAAGTAGTTTCATTTATGTATAAGTGTATTGCTAACTTATTTCATCTTCCTAATCTATGTATAATGTTTGAGTGTTATGGCATGATATCATTAAAGAATGTTTTGCTCCTATACACTCATAATCTGATTTCTTAGGACAGCAAAGAGTAAAGAAGCGCATAACGCACCTTGGAAGAAAATGATGGCTTATTTGTAACGAAAGTGATGTCTAGTGGATCAAAACGCACCTCCGAATAATGACAAAACGGATTATAATACCTTTCTCCTCGTCTAATTTTTTTTGGTTTTCACCTATACATTTCACAGTAAAACAAACAGAGATTGCACAAAAGAAGAAAAGAAACTATTTAATGGACTCTTATGAACCTTGATGCATCCAAGTAGCCCGCACTGAACCTCTTCTCTCTCGACAACTAAAAGCAGTATTGACACCAACAACCATTAAACACTTTTTCCTTTCAACTGAACTCCTCGTGTCTTCTTCGGATATCAGAGATCCATTCACAATAGATTCCAGCATCGACCAATCTACAACTGATTTCATTTCTAAGTTTGATATTGTTTTATCTAATGTCCTATATAAGTTAACAAAAATCAGGTATGAAAACTAAACAGCAAGAAATCACATTACCTATATGTTATATCAGTTAGTGCAATGATTCAAGAGTTCGGTGGATTTGTTGTATGAAAATGGAGGTTCGGAGAAGACCAAGTATCACTTAGCAGATATACGTGTATCACTATGAGGAAGCACTGTAAACAGCTTGTTGAATTGCCTTATGGCTTACGGTATATAGAAACTCTTGAGGTTATGGAGGTGTCTTGGACCTCGCGTCCAGCTATTGCTTCTGTCCATTTGATTCAAAAATAATTTATTTACATTTCTACAAACATCTAAATCCTAATATATTTAGTTGTCACCATCTTCCACATAACACAGGGCCATCAAAACTAAGGATAAAGAAGAAATGCTTTGGGTCTACCCAACATAGATCATTCTACAAATAACCCTTTTGATTAGAACCTGTTACACAACAGGCTGATACCATAGACTTAAAACAGCTAATCCTTTACCACATTCATATAAAAAGAGATGTACTGCCGACACTATTGTGATTGGTGCAGCCGAATCATAACAATGCAAACACCTCATGGTTGTCGTGATTGGTAAAAATGGAAGATATGCGCATCTAACTTTCAAAACTTTCCAAATTTTCATTGTTATTATTAGTATGTGTAAGCATGGTGTTATGAAATTACTAATGTCGTAAGTCACAAGATGTCTTAAAAAGGCCCCACTATCTTAACATCTAATCCTATTAAAGTATGCATGATATACGCTTACAGGCATATCAAGTATGATTCGCTTTTTTCCATGAAATCAAGTATGCATGACATCAAGCGATTGGATACTTAGATGCCTAATAACTATATATCCGCTTTAGTCTTGCATATAGTTTATTTACAGGACATCAAATATGCAGGATAGGCAAGGCCAATTCATTTTATTTCATCTTAAATGCATTTAATTGCATTACCTGGATTTGGATTCACTATTGATTGGAGTCGCCCAAGACCTTTTTTCAGCATCAGCCATCTCAGCGGGCAACTTTTCAATTTCCCGAGCCATAATGAGTAAATCCTTTTCTAGTCACTTGACCATGCTCATAGTTCTCTCCATGCCCCTTCTTCTCATGTTCAGTTTCAGCCCTGATAATATCAAGTTTACTTTCAAAAAGATAAAATAATGATCTTGTTAGAAACATGGTTTGGACAGTTACACCTACCTGATTGAAGTAAATAAGAATTTATCAAACTCCATCCGCTCGGAAAAAGCTGCAACAACTTTTGATGTTACTGGTGAAATGACATCCGTAATGAAGGTTTCCACAAATAGACACACCAAATTTATGATCATCATAATATACATCTGTAAAGGAAAAACTAACAATCATATAACATAGAAAAACTAACACGCGGTTGCTGTTTTTTCCCCAACCAATTTCATAATAAAAAAATACATTACGACTTACTGATTACAAATTAGGGAAGTTTTGTAAAAAAATGTTTACTGTAAAAAATTATTAAAGAAAATGTTCTAGGCCAATTGTTTTTTATGTATGTTTAATGTTGATACCTTTTTTCATTCTAGTTGCCTAAATTCCGTTTGATCACAAGAAAAGTGACGAAATGGGTATGTTTTACTATGGGTCAAAACAGGCATTTTTCGGTATGGGGCCAAATGAAATGGTTAACACCAGGGCTGAGCATATAGCTCGCTCGACCGGACCGGACCGGAAAACCGGACCAACCGGACCGGACCGAACGTATTTCGGTCCGGTCCGCGGTCCGGTGTTTTGGACCAATTCGGTCTTCGGTCCGGTCGGTCCGGTCCGGTCCTACCAAAAACCCGAGATTATGCCTTATAAGACCGGACCGGACCGAGGACCGAACCGACCCGGACCGGACCGTACCATTTTGGTCCGGTCCTCGGTCCGGCTTTTTAGACTATTTCGGTCTCGGTCCGGTCCGGTCTTAGCCGGTCCGGTCCGGTTTTAGACCGTATTGTCACCTAGTTAACCTGAGCAAAAAGTTCTCAATATAGGACTCCGATTATTTGTCATAGATCTTAGAACCCAAGGACCAATCCTAGCCACTTATTTTTTCATCAAAAATAAAAAACTCACTTTCACCTCTTTTTAAAAAATTAAATATCTCACACACTGTTAATCGTTACGCAAAACAAAACATATCACCGCGACGAGAATTAATTTATCTTTCTATAGAGGGGCGACACTATGTACTTTCGACGAATTTTTTTTTATGATTTTATAAAGTCATATACGATTTTATAAAATCATATATGATTTATGAAATCATATATGATTTTATGAAATCATATATGATTCGTTATACGAATCATATATGATTCGTCATACGAATCATATATGATTTTCGCAATTCATGACTGAAACAAAATTGAAAAAAAGTTCGTTAGAATCACAAATCATATATGATTTCATGAAATCATATATGATTTTATGAAATCATCGTTATACGAATCATATATGATTCGTTATACGAATCATATATGATTTTCGCAATTCGTGACTGAAAAAAAAATCGAAAAAAAGTTTCTCGAAAGTATATCGTGTCACCCGTCTACTGAAAGATAAAAAAATACTCGTCGCGATGGTGTATTTTTTGTCGTGTGACGATTTACCGTTTGTAAGATATTTTATTTTTAAAAAAGAAGTAAAAAGTGAGTTTTTTTATTTTTGATAAAAAATTGATGGTTGAGATTGATTCATTGGATATATGACAAATAATGGGTCTATGTTGATCTTAACTCTAACACATGATACTGACACACATTAACCTCACAATTTACTCAAAGAACGTTAACACTTAACACAATTTTTTTTGAAAAACTAAATATTATGAAGCTCAAAGATGTCGTGGGATATGATACATTAATATATGTTAATCATATAATAAAGCCTAACATGATTGGCCACCTATGATAGTGTTCGGTTTGGATTTGCGTATTTTATCTTAGGTTGTGATTTGAGTGTTTGGGATGCTTATCTAAAAATATGCACGTGTATGACCCCTAATCAGTTTTGGCGCAAGTACTCTCTTAAAGGTTCGTATCTAAACCCGACCTAACAACTAAGTTGAGTGGTTCGACTTGAACCCATTCTCGTTCTTGGTCTTGTGAAAAGAAGTAACAACTTAGTACCTAACAAAAAACATAAAGGAAGCATCTTTTTCACTAAGGCATAAAATCAAACACTTGGTATGCATAAATACTAAACATCATAATTAACACCTTTATCTACTTAACAAATAAAAATCAAAACGCGTATCCATTACCAAGCACTTATATGCCTTGCCTTTGGATTTACCAGCAGATTAAGATGTCGCGCCTTTTGACTTTCCTGACACGAAGGCCCTAAGATGCAAGCGGAATTGTCATAATGAATATGTAAAACATGCTTAGCAGAATGTGTAATATACATCAAAACATAAAATCAAACCCCCTAGTTTTCTTTAAATAAATATGAATTTAATACACATAAATCAGGTCTAAAAACATACATGATGATTTCACGAACATGTTCAGAGGCCAACATCGCTTCTTGATCTTGAGCAAAATTAAAATAAAAGAACGCTTGATTCTTAGGAATGTTCAGACTGATCCTCATATTTCTTATCTTGTTGAGCCGATAATTTCTTTACTTATGATTATGCGGTGGATTTTTCATTAGATTATGTTGTAAAATGTATAAACCAAGTTCTTCATACTTTCATGCAAACTAATCATGAATATATATAAAGATAAAAGATATAAAGTGGAAACTTACAACCAAGCACATGTAGTAATATTCAATAAGTAACGACATTGAACATGTTATGATCATGAGCATCAACTAGTTGATCATCTCCATAATGCACCTGGACAACAACAATAACAGTACCGTAACTATAACTAAATGGAACTGCACGGGAAGCCAATTCCGTGTCCCTTTAAGTTCGTTCGGCACCCCGTAAAGTTGCTGGAGTCTACGAGCCAAGGCACTCCAGGATTGATATAGTTCACACACGCAAACGTCGAATAGCAACAACTCGAGTTTGCAACGCAAGATGGTGGTATGTAGAAAACAAGTTATAAGGCAAATGGTAAGAGCTTTTCTCGTGATGTATATATGTGTTTTTCATATATTTTATTCAAGATGCCATCATGGTCTTATTACACTACTTGGCAAGAAGAAACATGATCACATTGATCAGATGTGGTCATAGTCATGCATCATAAATTAAGGAGATAATGGATGGAAGTTTCCACTTAATTAGCCCTTACTTTATTTCAACAAGTCAACACAAATTAGTGGTACTTTTCTGCATTATAGGCTTGTACCATATGCTGTTAGCCGTGTACAATCAGTTCCTTCATCAGCTGGTGTACCTTACGCTTTGTGAGTAATAAAACTTACCAAACTTACTAATAATTCCAACAATCCCCCACCAGGTTGGAAAGTTTTCTAACACTCTAATGAATTATGTCACGAAGGTGTCACTAAGATTAAACCTCGTTTACTTAAAGTATGCAAAGTGAAACTGATTCAATGGTGTCCGAAGATTAAACCACAAACCTTAGATATAATGGTGTCCGAAGATTAAACCAAAAATCTCTTTGTATCACCGACACACTTCTACACATTCCCCACCGTAATCATCGCGTTCTCACTAAGCGCTAATATGGCCGTGCGCTTAATCCTGGTTCATGACCCTCTAAGAAAGAAACCACAACTCTTCATTCAAGGCGGCACCACCTCTAGGTCATATAGGCAAAGCTACTCTAACGTCTTCGTTGCTAAGACGCCTCACAAGCTTTGTTAAGAGTATAATCTCATCCTTTCTCGGCAACGCCGTGCTATCTGAGCTATACATGAATCAATTTTTTGATAACACCTTCTACCAATTAATGACTTCGTTATTACCCATTAAACTCGTAATGTAGGAGCACTACAACCAAGTTAGATTTCCATCACCAACCGATTATCAATGGTTTTAGACCCATGTCTCTTAGCAAGCCTCAATAAGTCTCTCGTCAGAGCCTTAATAGGCTACTCGACAAACAATAACACCGTTTGTCGATCATAATCACTCACCAAGTCTCTCTTCAGAGACTTAGCAGTGGCAACGTCATGTTTCTAGATTTCTTGACAAACAAGTCATTAATGGCCATTCTCCAATAATTTTCTACACATTCTATCACTATAGAATTTAAGATGTTAGATCTTTAATGATCTAAATATCTAATCCACTTAGCTTGTAATATGAAACAACTAGGCAATGAGTTCACCTTCCGTCACCAAGTGAGAAATACACATTTATTTCATGTCTCCTCAAAAGACAAGTCATAGTGTGAGTACATAAATTCACCTGCTTGTAAACTCTAGTCACCACATTAACTAATACGAAGTACCGTCGAGTACCCTACGATATTCAACACATTAAGCCTGGGTTGCAAATGTATTCATTTACAACTACACATAGTTCAACTACAACTTACACAACAAACCAACACTTGCACCAGAAGACTCACGTCCTTTCATTTGTCGATCAAAAATTAACAACCAACCTTCTTTTTTGTTAATTTTCTTAACTATGTAGTAGTATTCGAGTTTTCTCAAATACCCTTCACAAAGATTTTATCACAAAATAATCTTCAGAGTTCTCGACATCTTTTGAAAACTAAGTGTATCCTTTTGCTTAATAAGTCATGCTAATAAACACAATTTTAATAGCATGGACTTAACAATTCAGTAGAGGGTTTTTCATTCTTCATAATATATTTCCTTAACCAAGTCGAATTTATCACTCGTTTTCATATGTTACATCCCACCTTGGATGTACCCACTAAAAATACACCAAGATTCTAAAAAAAAGGCCGACTCGGTTACTACTAACTTATACAGAATATACAATAGATGACAGTGACAATTTTATCACAGTAATAAAATCATGGAAACCCAATTCCAATTGACAATCAGCACATTAAGTAAATTCCAGTTATCTATTTTGATAACCGCACACATCAGGAGGTGAGGTACAATGCTATCTCGACATATAAATCCTACATTCTCGAAGAGTTTTGAAATTTTTCATGAGAGAATGTCCATGTATATTAACCCCACCATTTGTTTCCATTGATTCATTGTTAGGTTTAGAACTATATAAACCAAACAAATATATAATTTATGCAAACTTGCTAGCCTAAAATATAATAATCACTTTTAGCTGTCACAACTTGTATTCACATTAATTAAATATCATATTGCATCGCTTATGGGTTTTAAGCATTCTAAACAAACTTGGCTCTTTATTTAGAAATCACATCGAAAAACTCTTACAAGAGATCATGCTGCACTATGATTTCTTGTGACACGTTTTCACACAGTTTACATGTTTTCGGTACAAATTACGGCTAAAACAAAGACATATTTTGATTTTAGTTTCTGATTCGTAGCAGTTCGCACTTATTCGTCTCTCCTAGAAAAACATGTCATCACTCGACTACAATATGGTTCACTTCTAATTGCAGGAAACATACTTAAAAGATTGTTGTAAAATGTATAAACCAAGTTCTTCATACTTTCATGTAAACTGATCATGAATATATATAAAGATAAAAGATATAAAGTGGAAACTTACAACCAAGCACATGTAGTAATATTCAATAAGTAACAACATCGAACGCGTTATGATCATGAGCATCAACTACTTGATCATCTCCATAATGCACCTGGACAACAACAATAACATTACCGTACCTATAACTAAATGGAACTGCACGGGAAGCCAATTCCCTGTCCTTTTAAGTACGTTCGGCACCCCGTAAAGTTGCTGGAGTCTACGAGCCAAGGCACTCCAGGATTGATACAGTTCACACACACACAAACGTCAAATAGCAACAACTCGAGTTTGCAACGCAAGATGGCAGTATGTAGAAAACAAGTTGTAAGGAAAATGGTAACAGCTTTTCTCGTGATGTATATATGTGTTTTTCATATATCTTATTCAAGATCCCATCATGGTCGTATATACACTATTTGGCAAGAATAAACATGATTACATTGATCAGATGTGGTCATAGTCATGCGTCGTAAATTAAGGAGATAATGGATGGAAGTTTCCACTAAATTAGCCTTTACTTCATTTTACCAAGTCAACACAAATTAGTGGTACTTTTCTGCATTCTAGGCTTGTACCATATGCTGTTAGCTGTGTACAATCAGTTCCTTCATCAGCTGGTGTACCTTACGCTTTGTGAGTAATAAAACTTACCAAACTCACTAATAATTCCAACCGATTCAGATAAAAATAGTTTTCTACGTTTAGTTTGTGTGTGTTTGATGAAAGCTTGGACCAAAAACATGTTAATGGGGATGAGAGGTTTTATGACTCATGAATGTGGGAAGCAAGACACGTGTTTGAGGAACAAATATGAGGACACGTGGTATTATCTGGTATTTGTGTGGAGGATAAAGAGATTAGAGAGAGAAGATTCAGTGATTTAAAAATTACTTAAGTTACTGTTCATAAGGATTATTATATTAATTTATTTAATATAAAAAATTAGTTAATGTGAGTGCTGTGTGGCGGGTGTGGGTGTGATGGGTGGTGATGGTGGTGGGAGGTGTTGGGGGTGGTGGGGGGCGATTGGGTGTATTTGGTACAAAAACCATATTTTGAGGTGTCGATGATGGTTCAATCGCTGATAACGCTCATTTTTATACATATTTCTATATGCGTTATCTATGCTTTTATGTATATTTCTTGGTTAATTATAAGAACTTTCGATACTTAATCGAGTATATTTACTATTGTAGGTTCATAGTACGTGTCGTGAAAGAAAACGGAAGAATACACGAAGAATTGAAGCTTAAACCATGAAATAACTCAAGATAAAGATCTCCCGACACATGTCCACTGTTTTTGCCATAACTTGAGCATACGGACTCCGTTTGACGCGATTCTGGCTGCAAATTTTTCTGCATTAATGCGTATAACCGACATAGACAAAGTGCGGCACACTTTTGTCTAAAGTGCGACACACTTTGACCCCCGAACAGCCTATAAAAAGCCTCCTTGCTCTCCCATTTCATATATTCTCACACAAATCAATCTAATTCGATTCTACCACTTAGAATAGGGATTTTTGGTGATATAGGCCTGACAAACCTTTGATCCAAACCATCCTTGGTAACACAATCATCACAACAAGTAGAATTCAAAGTTAGGAGGAGTTCTTGAAGAATTTGGTTGAACTTGATTCTAGTTCATCAATATTCCCAGGTTTTAATCCATCCAAGGAAGTGTTAGTGAAGTGTATTTCGAAACTATAAGCTGTTGTGACAGAATCGTTCATAGTTTTCGGGTTT